>JANSVA010018777.1:0-15142 GCA_025504915.1 Erythroxylum reticulatum | reverse complement strand
AAACTATAACTGAAGAAGATAAAGTTACATGTAAATACACTTGCTTTCCAGGGCACTATATTTACATAACTCTAACAGAGTGCACAGAACGTAATGTACCAAGAAAGATTCTAACATAGTAACCTCTAAGGCTTTCAGCTGAGCCGCTATGTCCCTCATATATATGATATGATCACGTACGCCCTTTATTATAGTGAGCCTTAAGGATGACAACTGAATAATCCAGGTGCTAGCAAGGGCCTTATCAGATGTAGCGAATTGCTTATCAATGGCCTTCAATAGATCCCTGACATTATTATGTTGCTCAACAGAATTACGAATACCAGCAGATATTTTGGTCTTTATGAACATTACAGAGAGGTGATTAGATCTCTCCTATTTTTCATAAAAAGCAACAGTATCTGGAGTGCTAGTTTCAGTCATATTCGGTGGTTCATCCTTCGTAATAGCATAGTCTATATCCATCCAGCCCAAATGAAGCAGAATTCTCTTATTCCAGACCTTATAGTTGTCACCTCTCAATTCAGGAATATCACACTTAATATAAAAAATAGTCACAGTCTAAGTAACTACAAATTCAAAAGTAAAACATATGCTTGTTATATATAATTTGAGACCAATAATAATTCATGCTTTACCAATGTAAATCATGTTTTTAATAGATGAATCTAGTGACATAAGACTTGCCTGTGAGCTAGAGTTCTACTCAATTAGATTCATCTATAACTTTATGATAAAACTATTGAATTATGTTCTCTTAATTCCTATGGGTAGATTAAGAAATATAATCCAATATTTCATCCTAATTAATCATAAAAATATAACAAAATTCCTGTGGGTAGATTTTATCATATCACGTATGATTAATTACAATTAACAATTTAATGTGATATTAAAACTAAATATATAATTGTAATTAATTTGAGATTCTATGACTACTCCTAATTAATTAAGATCATGTGGATCACTTACATTACCTTAAGCTTAATTAAAGCCTAAACATTTGCATCAATTAATAAATAATGCAAAAAATCAAATAATAATGCACAAATTATTTAATATAAATTTGCATGTATGATGATCATAAATTTATACACACAATTTTCAATTAATCACAAGTAATTTGAGCAAATAATTAAACAGTTATAACTAGCATGTCAAGTTTAATTCCAACATTAGACATACAAATTAAGAATTATTATTTTCATAAAATATTAATGTCAAAATGATTTTATAATTAAAATCACAACAAAATGGGTTAAGTATTGATTAACCTAATAATTACTAATATTAACATAATTAATATTAATAACTTTTTTAAAAAAATACGACAGATGTCGTCTTCAACCTCCATCCAGGTCGATGTGACCCGGCTCTAACTCGATGCAACAAGTGTATAGAAGATGCCAAAAGGTGGATGATGGTTGGCGATAGGACGGCGACGACGTGAGACGTCAGAAAACCAACCATGCGACATTGCATGGATGGCGACGTCTGAAGCTATCACGTTCGGTCATTGTTGTCCCTCCTCTGTTCACCATCCACTCGCTGTTGGATGCTTCATAGAGTATCAAAGCACAACTATAACGTCCATCATGTACAAAAAACATCGAAATATTCAAAAATCTCAAGCTCATCTCTTACAAAAGAAAATCAACAAGAAACAGAGCATAACAAAGGCATATTTTCAACAATTCATAAGCAAAGCAGAGGCACTGAGGCTCTGATACCAAATGAAATAACATGACATGTTTCTCATAACACAGCAACATTTACGTGTAAACAAGACACATGCATATTATTCATGTATATAGCAACGGAAGCATAACCGAATGAACATACCTCCAGCCATTGCTCCACCAATGTCTAGCAACGTCTCTGAATTTTGAATCTTCTAGTCTCTCTTTTGCACGATGTGATGGTGTCAGTTTTTATGCATGTAGAGTATAGGGACCCAAAACTGGTTTTTAAATCGTTTCATTACCTCTGCCCATCACAGAGGATGAAACTCGGAAGCATAAGCGTTAATGTGTACGTGATGAAGGGTTAAGCGTTAAATGGACCATAATCTTAATAGTAGGAAGATTTAGAAAAAGAAATCTTACATATTCGAGATTTGATGCAAATTATAAACATGATTATAGTTGGATTTAGTTAGGGGGATACTAGAGTGAAATAGGTTTTTGGGTTGTTGTATTCTTAAAATAATTAATAAGTTTTTAGGTTTTTAATTAAAATAATTAACAAAGTTAATTCATTTAAAAATATAAATAGTACACGCCAGGTATCGTGTTAGCATTTGACCTTTTCCTACATATTACGTGGATTAAGGATGTAACGTACATTTGATGGAGGCATGACCAATGTTTAGAACATCGTACCATTCCGAACGGTACTGGCCAATACGTACCGTACCGGACACAATCAAAATGGTACAGGCAACCATCGGTACCTGCCTAAAATACCAGCCAATACAGGTGGTTTTCGTTCGCTACTAGCCGGTACTGACAGTACTAGAACATGCCAATTGGTACCGTAAACTTCCAAAACTTCAAGGACCCAATTGTAAATTTTTTAAATTTAATCCTAAAATCCCCAACCCGCTGACTATTCTTCAATCTTCACTTTTCTCTCATCTCTGTGCCACCTCCTCTTCTGTCTTCTCCGTGCGTCACCGCCCGCCTCTTCTCTTCTCACTGTTGCCATCGCATCTAACCCCCGCTGCCATTGCATCGCTGTCTCTGCTCTAACCCTCGCCTCCTTCGCTCATCCTCTCTTGGAATTAGTTGAAGACGCTTCCTCCACGGGGACCCGAAGACGCCACCACCTTCTCCACTCGAAGCCACCGAACTGCAGCATCGCTACACTGCACTGAAGCCACCGAAGACGCGTCCAGACTCTAACCCGTGACAAAACCCAAAGACCCGGCGAAGACCCAAAGTTGGTTTTTTTATTTTTTCTAATTTCAAAAATTTCATGCTTAATTAAAATTTTTGTTGTGTTGGATCGGATCTTTGGAATGTTGGATCATTGTGATGGTTTTGGTTAGATGATGCATGGTGTTGGAGTTGGTTGAAGTGTTGGAACTTGGACGGTGTTTTTTGTATTGTTGTGTGATCTGGGATTCTAGAATCTAGATACTGAATTGGTTGGGTTAGGTTGGGTTTGTGTATGAAATTATTTGGTTAGAGTTGGAATGTGATCTGAAATTCTGAATATTGAATTGAATTGGTTGTGTTGTGTATCTAAAATTCTGAAATAAATGTCATTTAAGTTGGTTTAGTTTATGGTTGTTCGGTTCGGCATTTGGTTTGATCAAGACGAAGTTGCAAATTATAAATTAAGTACATAAATTTATAACATAATGAAACATGTTTACCTTGAAAGTTAACCAAAAAAAATTGCAATTTAAGGCACAAAATTAGAATATAATGAAAACTCTTTTAAATCAACAAATTTAGAAATTGAACTTACACTAGTTCAGTACTTCAGTTGGCAATACAAAAGGGCTATTGTTAAGAGTTAAGATCCTTGGAATCAAACTGAAAATTTGTAACTCTTAATTTGGAAATTATGATACCATAAATAACATATATATAATTTTTATACTCTCATATGATTTTTATCAAATTAATTATTGGTTTTATAATAAAATGAAACTGTTGAAGATGTATGTTTTGTAATTATACATTCACAATTTTTATCAAATTGTTGATGTATGTTTTGTAATTGTTGGAAATTGGAAATTGTTGGAAATTGATAAAAATGGAAATTGTTGATGTATGTTTTGTGATTGTGGGAAATTGGAAATTGTTAAGAATTGATAAAAATGGGAATTGTTGATGTATGTTTTGTGATTGTTGAAAATTGGAAATTATTGGAAATTGAAAAAAATGGAAATTGTTGATGTATGTTTTGTGATTGTTGTAATTGAAATTTGTTGGAAATAAAAATTGTTGATGCATATTTTGTAGATGTTGGAAATTGGTAAAAATGGAAATTATTGATGTATGTTTTGCGATTGTTGTAATTGGAATTTATTGGAAATGAAAATTGTTTATCTATGTTTTGTGAATGTTGGAAATTGGAAATTGTTGGAAAGTGATAAAATTGGAAATTGTTGATGTATGTTTTATGATTGTTGGGATTGGAAATTGTTGGTTATTGTTGGAATGGAAATAAAATTATGAATGTTTTGTGAATGTTGGAATTGGAAATTGTTGGAAATTGTTAAGAATGGAAAAACAATAATGAATGTTTTGTGATTGTTAGAATCAAAAATTGTTAGAAATGGAAGGAAACGTATGTAAGTATGTTTTGTGATTATTATAATTGGAATTTGTTGGAAATGAAAATTATCGATTTATATTTTGTGAATGTTGGGAATTGGAAATTGTTGGAAATTGATAAAAATGGAAATTATTGATGTATGTTTTGTGATTGTTGGAAATTGGAACTTGTTGGAAATTTATAAAAATGGAAATTGTTGATGTATATTTTGTGATTGTTGTAATTGGAATTTGTTAGAAATGACAATTGTTGATGTATGCTTTGTGAATGTTGAAAATTGATAAACATGGAAATTGTTGATATATGTTTTGTGATTATTGGAAATTGATATTGTTAGTTATTGTTGAAATGGATATGGAATTATGAATGTTTTGTGATTGTTGGAATTGGAAATTGTTAGGAATGGAAAAACAATAATCAATGTTTTATGAATGTTAGAATTGGAAATTGTTGGAAATGGAAATGACATTATGATTGTTTTGTAATTGTTGAAATTGCAAAATGTTGGAGTATGTTTTGTGTTACTTATTATATATGTTGAATGTTTTGAATTGTTAGCTTTTGACTTATACAAAACGAGTTATATTATATAAAATGAGTATGCATATTGTCATTGTGTACTGAAATTATGTGTTATTTATTTTTGTATATAGATAAATGGAAGGAAGTTGAAAACATTGCTTGATGAACATCAATTTGAGAAAGATAGAAGAGAAAGATTGAATTTTGAAATTGGTAGTGGAAATTCGTTTTCTAGTTTCCGTGGTGATTGTGGAAATGTTGAAGGTGGAAGTGGTAGTGATACTAGTACTGGTACTGGTAGTGTTCCATCTCAGGATCATGAATAATCTGACGTAAGGAAAAGAAGAAGGCAAGTGACTAGTTTCTTTGCACCACGAACAACTCCTGGAGCCTAACCTTCAATTCGTAGTGCAATGCAATTAAGAGATGCGACTCACAATATCGATATGGAAGTAGCTAAATGGTGGTATGATACAGGTTCGTCCTGCTTCTTAGTCTTATTATTATCAACCTATGATAGATGCAATAGCCTCTTATGGCTCAGGAAACAAAGGGCCATCGATTGATGACTTAAGAGGTAAACTTTTGAGTTGTGTTGTTTCTGAAATTAAAAATTATTTGACTGAAAGAAGAGTGAGTTGGCTGATATTGAAAAAAAGCTAACAATGAGTTATGTTTTTGATGCTATAGACATCAATCAAAACCAATCTGAAAAATAGGTCTTCTTTATACACACTATATCTCTCAATCATTAATAAGAGAAGGGAAAGCCAACTTTCTTCTTTATTGTTTGCAGCTGGGGCATTTTTAATTCTAGTGTGTATTTTAAACTAGATCTTAGAAAGTAAGCTAAAGTTAGTAGAGGAATGCTTTTAACAATTACAACAATTGTTCCTCTTAACGCGAAGCAAGATCTTTTAATCTCACAAATGAAGCTTTGCAAGTTGTCTTATGGAGATTTTAGAAAGCCCATTGCTATTCGACAAAGAGGAAAACTTTCTCCAGGCATTAGTTATTTCCTATTTCTTATTTGTTGAAAATTAATTATCACTTTATTTTGTTTATAACACCACTTTTATTATCATATAACTTGCAGTTTCTTGGTGGGATCAATTTGGAAATAGTGTTCTAGAATTGAAAATGTTTGCGATTCAGATTTTAAGTCAATGTGTGAGTGCAACTGGGTGTGAACAAAACTGGAGCGCATTTGAATTTATCCACTCAAAAAAAAGGAATAGATTGGAACATAAGAGATTGAATGACTTGGTTTTTATTCGTTACAATTTAAAGCTTCGGGAAAGGTAAGGTATTTTCATTATTATCATTATTAATTTCGATATAATTTCTTATAATTTTTAATAATTAAATTTAATTGTTTACTAGGAGTCTTAATAGCATAAGTAGTTCAACTGATTCAATTGTTATTGATAATATTGATGTTTTGGCGGATTGAGTTTCTAAAGAACCCAATTTGGTTGATATGAGTGATTTAAATTTGAAAAATAATCTTGGATGGGAAAGCATTGACATGTCATTTGGTGCATTAAATTTGAATGATAATGATGATAAAGCTCATCTCAATGATGAAGATTTTGTACCAAATGATCAATGGGGTCAGTGCAGTTCTAGCTGGTATCCTCCCATTGACAATTGAATTCCAAGTTTTTGTTTTTCCTCTTCTTTTAATTTTACTTGTATTTGATGTTTATGTTAAATTCTATATATGTAATATAACTGTAATGTTTTTGTTTCAGGTTTAACTTCTACTTAATTGTTTCTTCGTCATCAACTCTTTTTGTAAATTGTTTAAGGATATTTATTGTTCCTTTTATTGAATGTTTTGAATCTTTTGATGTAATATTATTTATTAAAATAATGAAATTGTATTATTGTAATATTTTAAATACTTTGAATTATTCTTAATTTTATATTTGTATGATGATGATTGTCTTTGTTTATATTAATTGTGGTTATTATTTATATATGAAATATTTTGAAAATTATTGTTATTTCATATTAATTGTTATTATTATTTATTATTATGATTTTTGAAAATATGATTGTTGTAAACAGTAAACTAGTAAAGTATACAATACAACTGTACAATATACCAATATATTATTTTGCAAATTTTAAAAATTTTAGGGATCATTTCATAAATTTAAAAAATTACTCTAAACGGTATCCAGTACTGACCGCTATCAGTACAGTACCATACTAGAATTCAATCCGATGCCGAACCCGGTACGGTATTCATAATTTTGGACATCACAAAGTGAGCCTTTTTTAGGAAATTATTTCATATTTAAAATGTTAAGAGATGAACAAATGGCAAGATCAATCAGATTTTTTTTTTATCAAATATTAGTATATCAGACCTTTTGCATTGAAGTTAAGGTAGCACGAAGATATGTTTAGAAATATCTATGGACATCAATTATTCAAGTTAAGGCAGCACGAAGATATGTTTAGAAATATCTACGGACATTAATTATTCATCTCAAGAGCAAATTCATCAAAAAATAATTTCGGAAGCAAGACACTCGCATGCAGCCCGAATTATAAAACAGATAAAAGCACAAATCTAGAAGTTATCGTAGACCCTTGTTTGTTCAGAGACAAGAGAAACATGAGCTGACTCAATTGTCAAAGAATCCCTACACAGCGGGCAATTGGGTTGGAATAGGCATGAGTTTTTCAAAGTTTCTCGAGGAACTCCGCAAGTTCAGAGTCGCCCTGTCGAATGGTCTGTTCTCCTCGGTCAGAACAGGCTATTCTGAACAGATTTTTGGACCATACTAAAAACGATGATGGCACTGAGGCAAAACCTTAACTTTATCGCCCTCTGCAAATACACCAAGACATATACAACACTCACTTTCCGTTACACATGTAAAACATTTATCGAATCGAATTATTATTTGCGTACCCATATCCATGATTGCTTATCGTGATATTGATTTGATTGATCGTATTGATTTCCTCTCGTTTTCTTTCGTTAGAGAATTCCTCAATGGTTCAGAATACTAATGATTCTATAAGTTTTTTCAACTTATATAGCATCACCAAAGGACATGTCCTTTGGTAAGTGGAAGAGAGAGGAAAAGGGTCTTTGACCCATATGAGATCCATTCTGTAATACCTAATAACCATTATCTTGGGTACTTATCATTGGACTCAAATTTATAAGTGACATGGGACATAAAATAGACTAAAAATCTCCCACTTGGCCCCTGTTACGACTTAGTGATCCAACAACTTTAAGTGCATACAATACATGAATCAATCAAGTCATCCTTAATTGAATTAAGCTGATGGGATCATGGCAGTCACAAGTTATATAACCTGATTTCTTCCATGTATCACAGAATCAACTCAACCAACAAACTTTAAGTGGGTAATTCGGTAATTGTTATCTCACAAATAATAATTATTGTATACAACATAATATGGATAACCATAAGTGAGTAAAAACATAAGACTATAATTGAACTCAACAAGTGTCATAACAATTCGAGCAAGACAATGATATGTATATATACATGTCTGAATACTATACTAACAAGGACTTATCTATAAGGCCTATATGTTCAACATGAACAATAAATGTTTTAGGCGGTAAGTCTTTCGTTAACGGATCCGCTATCATGAGATCAGTACCAATATGCTCAATTAACACTTTATGTTTTTGCACTTCTTCTTTCACAGACAAATACTTCAAATCCATATGTTTCACACCTTTTGAATATTTGTCATTCTTAGAGAAGAATACGGCTGCGGAATTATCACAATAAATTCTTAACAGTCTGGTAATACTGTCGACAAGACCAAGACCTAAGATAAAGTTACGCAGCCACAATCCATGAATCGTGGCCTCAAAGCACGCCACAAATTCTGCCTCCATAGTGGAAGTAGCAATGACGGACTGCTTTCCACTTTTTCATGAAACTGCTCCTCCAGCTAATAGGAACATGTAGCCGAATGTAGATTTTCGTGAGTCTATACAACCAGCATAGTCTGAATCCGAGTAACCTATCACTTCAAAATGAGTTGTTTTTCTATATGTAAGCATATAGTCCTTGGTGCCTTGTAAGTATCTAAGGACTTTCTTTTCAGCTTTCCAGTGATCTAGTCTAGGATTACTTTGATATCGTCCTAGCATTCCAACAGCAAAACTGATATCTAGCCTAGTGTATGTTTGAGCATACATTAAGCTCCCAACTACTGAAGCATAAGGAATAGACTCCATGTCCTTACGTTTCAAATCGGTTCGTGGACATTGCATTAGAATAAATTTGTCCCCTTTCTGAATTAGAACTATCCCTGTGGAGCATTTTTCCATTTGAAATCTTTCTAATATTTTCTCGATATATCCTTTCTGAGACAATCCCAACAATCCTTGTGATTTATCGCAGAATATTTCTATTCCTATCACATAGGATGATTTATAATCAACTCACTTCCTCTAGAGTTTGGCCAATTCTAAGTGAATTATAACACTATTAAAGAAAAATGGAACCTTCAAGAAATTAAGGCCATGTTAGTTCAGGAGGAAGGGAGAAAATAAAGGACCACTCCGTTCATCTCACATTTCATCAAGGTGCTATTAGCAGTAAGAATAAATCACGACAGAAAGGCAAAAATAAGGACAAAGCGCTCAACAAAGTTAATGAGGGTTAAATCAAGAAAGATAAGCAATGTCACTTCTGTAAAAAGCCTGGTCACTTTCAGAAAGATTGTCTGAAAAGAAAGGCTTGGTTCGAAAAGAAAGGTACATACTATGTCTCAGTATGCTTTAATCAAATCTTATTAATGTGCCTAAAAATACCTGGTGGTTAGATTCTAGTGCAACTACTCATGTGTCACATGTTAAACAAGGATTCCTTTCAATCCAGACCATAAACGGAACTAAAAAGTTCTTGTATATGGGAAACAGAATGAAGGAACGGATAGAGGGCATTGGGACCTACAGCTTGATCTTGGATACTGGATGTTACCTAGATCTAGAAAAGTGTCTTTATGTTCCTGAATGTGCTAGAAATTTAGTTTCTGTTGCAAAATTGGATGAAGTAGGATTTCAATTTAAGATTGGAAATAATGTTTTTTCATTGTATAAACATACGTACTATTATGGTTATGGTACATTAATTGATTATTTATATCGTTTCAATCTTGATGTTGATTTTGCTGAATCTCTGTTTCATGTTAACCATATTATAGGAAATAAACATAGTGCACATAATGAATGTTCTGCTTTTTTGTGGCATAAAAGATTAGGTCATATATCCAAAGAAAGGGTACAGAGGTTAGTGAAAAATGAAATCTTACCTCCATTGGATTTTGTTACCTAAGATATATGTGTGGATTGCATTAAAGGCAAGCAAACCAAACATATATCAAAGCATCCAGCCACAAGAAGTAACGCATTACTTGAATTAATACTGCTCTGATACCAATTGTAAAACATTTATCGGATCGAATTATTATTTGCGTACCCGTATCCATGATTGCTTATCGTGATATTGATTTGATTGATCATATTGATTTCCTCTCATCTTCTTCCGTTAGAGAATTCCTTAATAGTTCATAATACTAATGATTCTATAAGTTTTTTCAAATTATATAGCATCACCAAAGAACATGTCCTTTGGTAAATGGAAGAGAGAGGAAAAGGATCTTTGACCCATTTGAGATCTATAATACCCAGTAACCATTATCTTGGGTGCTTATCATTGGACTCAAATTTATAAATGACATGGGACATAAAATAGTCTAACAACACAACCGTAATTAGCAGTTTCATGCAAAGAAATAGGCAAGGCCCTAATGGTTGTTGGGTCAAGTCCCTGACCCACTGGTGGCCCGAGATCGGCCCGAGATGAAGAATTCGTGGCGGGGAAGTCATGGATACCATAGCGATAGATACAGTGAGCGTTGAGAACGAAAACGATGACGAAAAGAACAACACCGAAGACGAGGTAGATGAAGAAGAGCGCTCGACCACGTATTTCAAAATCGTGGTCTTTGAGTTCAGCGTAGTGCCGGTTTTGTGAATCTTGTGATGCCATTTGGTGACGGTGGTTATGCCTTCAACGACGGCGTCATGGTGGTGAGTGCTTTGGTTTAGCAAATGTAGTTGATGGTGCGACTGTGAACACTGAACCGTAAAGCGAGGACTGGAGTAGATTTTTCGGAGCACAAGTGGCTCTCACGTTAGATACGGTAACCTAAAGCTATGCTTGTCTAGATATGAGGGCTTTCTTGTCTGATGCTGAGAGATTCTTACGGAACTCAACTACTATAACTAGGACAAGTAATTATATATATATATACACACACATATATTATAAGAACATTTAGCCTTTTTGTCTAATTACAGAATGAATAATTCGTCGTCTTGAAAAGGTTAATCTCAAGTTGCAATTCGGTTAATAGTGTCGTTGTCCTTTCTCTTCTAAAGCTTACCTCGTTAGTCAGATTAGCTAAAGCATCCAAGTCCAAAACTGGAAGGCGGAGCTTTGGAAATTGGAAAGGGAGTTGTGTACATATTTTGGCACATTTTCGCTTCTCCAAAATTTCCAAATGACACGCGAACTAATGTGACCTACAATTTGTAAAGTTCTTACGTTTTTATTTATGAATTTGACAAAAAATGTTAACAAAATATCATGCATAAAACCATAGGAGTTAAGTTAACGATGCGGAAGTTATTTTCAATGCTTGAGGTATGATTTTCACTGTTTTCGCCTCAATTTTACAGTCTAATACAAGAACAATTAATTGGATCATCATTTCGTACATCCTCGACATATTAGAGGCATTCACGCGTCCCAAAGACGGGGGGACTTCATTCACTTTCACTTTTTTTTTATCATTTCTCTGTGATTTTCTTTTAACATGAATTTAGTTAAATCTAAATTTTCAAATGATTTCATATTTTCAAGGATTCCTCGATGTGTTAAAATGGCATCCTAAAAATCAATTTTACACTTGTGGCTATCCTTTTATATATAAGGTTTATAAATTATTAAAAAAAAGTTATCCTAAAGAACAATTTTAAACTTGTAATTATTAACGACGAGAATTATTATAAGTATGAGACTTTTGTCCTGAACATGGTATCCCTAATTATTTTTTATACTTTTTAGGTTAAATCATAACGGAGATTATATGATCATTAGAAAACGACTCGATGAGTAGTTATTTTTTATACTTTTTAGGTTAAATCATAACGGAGATTATAAGATCATTAGAAAATGACTCGATGAATATCGCATCGTCTACTCGTGGTAAGTCCAATCTAGTATGAAATTATTTTTTTTCTTCTTAAGCATCTAATAGAAATATCTAATATAACTGTATATTTTGTGATAGAATATTTAAAGGGGGTAGAATTTATATAATCAAAGAACATCTTGTTGGATAAGGGTAATATTGTTTCTTGCAAAAAAATGTACCTCTTAATGTATGTAATATGATTGAAAAATATTTGCAGCAACAAGTAAAAAAGAAAAAAGAAAATAAAGAAGACCATGATATATCATTTGGAGGTAATGAAACACCACACAAGTACTAGATAAAGGAAAAAAGAAAAGCTATTGTTGACATAGATTCTTATTTTTCTTCAAGAACTACTCTTGATTCTCAACATGGTTTAAAAAGTGTTTTGATTGATAAGAATGTTGTTTTGCAATGTAAAAGAGCATGGGCTAGATGGTTCTATCACTCTTGCATTTTTTTAAATGCTTTAAATTCACCATATTTTCAAGAAGTAATAAATGCTACAACAACAATAAGTCCAGGATTTAAGGTATCTTCTTATTATGAGATGCATGTGCCTTTACTTCAAGATTTAAAAAAGAAATGTCAATTAATTGTGGATACATATAAGTTTAGTTGCGAATCGACAGGATGCACTATTATAACAGATGGGTGGACTGATCAAAGACAAAGAACCTTGATTAGTTTCTTGGTTTATTGTAATATTGGAATAAGTTTTATCAAGTATATTGATGCTTTTGATATGGTAAAAAGTGCTGATGTTTTATCTGAATTATTTTCTGAAATTGTCGAATGGGTTGGAACAAAAAATGTTATTCATTTCGTTACAGATAATGCAGTTAATTATGTATCAATTGAGTACTTATTATAATTAAAGTATGGACATATTTATTGGTTTCCATATGTTGCTAATTATATAAATCTTATTTTAAAAGATATTGGTGGTATGAATCATATTTTTAGTATTGCTTCCCACGCATTTAAGATCATAATTTTTGTGTATAATCATATCACATTTTTTCATGGTTAAGAAAGCAAGGAGATTGGGTTGAGATTGTGCGTCCCATAGCTACTAGGTTTACAACTACATTTATTACTCTGAAAAGTATTTATGAACATAAGCAATTACTTCAAAATTTAGTGACAAGTAAATACTTTTCAAGTCATAAGTTATCAAAGAGTGAAAAAGGAAAAGAAGTTTGTGCTATTATTCTAGATAATAAATTTTGGGATGCTTGTTTGATCATTGTGAAGATTGTAGCTTCACTTATAAGGTTGTTGATGATTGTTGACTCAGATGAGAAGTCGTCCTTGGGATATATATATATATATATGTGATGGTATATATAAAACTCACAAAACAATTATAGATCTTTTTAAAGAGAAGGAGAAATTGTACAAGCTGTACATAGATATTATTGACTGATGATAGAATAAGCATTTTACTCAAAAGATCCACTTAGCATCTTGTTTTCTTAATCCTTATTGCTTATATAATGAAGATGCACATGTAATTAATATTATAGGTGATATGTTTGATGTGATTGAATGCAAATATATTTTTTCTATTGAAGAGCAATCACAAGCGATAAATGAAATGAAATTAAATTACATCGTAAACGTTTAGAGAGTTTTACTAGATCATCAGCAAAAAGAGAACTTATGATGAAAAAAATACAACTAGGTAAGTTTTATATTTTTAATTCATTATTTATTTATTGTTGATATATTTATGTATCATAATTATTAATTTAAAATACAAATGAGTGATGGAGAATATTTGGTGACAATGCTCCAACTTTGAAAAGACTCGCTATTTGATTACTCATTCAAACAACTTCTGTATCAAGTTGTGGGCGTAATTGGAAAGTTTTTGAACGTATTCATACAAAGAAACAAAATCGTTCGGAACATCAAAGACTTAATGATCTTGTTTACATTAGTTATAATCTAAGAAGGAAGAACAGGTATTTTATAGTTTTATTTTTATTTCATTAATTTTATTCTTATTATTGACTTTATAATTTTTCTAATATATATTCAGAGAGCTTAGTAAGAAGAAACATATGATTTAGTTGACATTAATTGTATTGAACATACTAATTTTTGGATCAAGAAGAACCATCACATGATCTTGATTACGATGAACTTGAAAAGGCAATTTATAAAGAAAATACGTTTGTCAAAACGAATAAATTAAGAACATTTACTGATAGTCAGTTTGTATCTTATTTTGATCATATTTAAGTTAAAAATATAATGTATTACAAGTTTACCGTTGAGAATAATTTCATACATTACTAGTTTGTAATTTATTTAAATGTAGTAGAACAAGTTGATGTAAATATTGTAGATGAAAGAGCAATTTTATGAGTCTTTAAATAATGTTTGAGAATTTGAAGCTTTTGATGATAATGAGACACAACCTTCTTCGTAGATACAATTTTGATTTTTAATGTTGTTTCAAGTTTTATATTAGATTTATATTTATTTATTATTGATTCATTATATAATAATAAACATTGGTGTATTTTTTATTTCAACAAAATATTTTATTTTTACTTATTTATATAAATTTTACTTTTTATTTATTTTATGTCGGTTTTATAGCGGTTTATTACTGGTTAAACCTTTAAACTTTAAAATTTTGCTTTGACCGATTTGATGTTCGATCCGGTTTTTAAAACATTGAAAAAATCATACAAAGCCCATTGTTTATTAAGATAATTTAAACTCCTTAAGTTCCAAGCTAATATTGGCATGATTAAGAATGTTTTTTTTAATTATATTTGATTTTTTTTCTTATGGTTGTCTCATTTTCCTATGCAATGAGAAAACCAACTAGGTTAGATTGGTTACATTCTGCGTAGGAGATTTGACCTATTCCCTGCTGTATGATTCTGATCATTAACTGTACCGTGGATTTGTGGAGTTCTATTAAGTTTTCATCTTAATAGAATTGTGAATGAATGAAGAGTTCAACTGTAGCATTGTCAAGAGCTGGAGGAATGTATCTTCACTTTCCTGAATTGGTGGCATCCGCCATGAG
>JANSVA010018768.1:0-15143 GCA_025504915.1 Erythroxylum reticulatum | reverse complement strand
AATGAAATTAAGAAAAAGTTGGTTTAAAAAAGATTGTGATTTGAATATTGATGTTTTATTATGATGCCATGTGAAGTAATTGTAGTGATTGTTCGTAGCTCACCCTTATCATAGGATATGTACTGGAATGACCTGCAAGCATCCCGGTGTGTACCCTGCGATAAGGGGGCACTACACTCTTACCCCTTGCAAATGATTAAATAAATCATCGATGCGTGGGAGCGAATATCTATTTTTGAGAGTGACATGGTTGAGCTTCTTATAATCCACATACATTCGCAATGATCCATCTTTCTTCTTCACAAAAAGGATCGAAGCTCCCTAAGGTGAAGATCTCAGTCTAATGTAACCTTTCTCTAACAAATCTTCCAATTGCTCCTTAAGCTCCTTCAATTCCATTAGAGCCATTTTATAAGGCGGAATCAAAATTGGCATTATGCTTGGAAGAAGCTCATTGGAAAATTCAATCTCCCTAAGTGGTGGTAGTCCTGATAACTCCTCATGAAAGACATTCGGAAATTCTATGACAACCTCCCTCTATCTGCTCTCGTGTCTACCACATAGGCCAAAAATGCTTCACATCCTTTCCTCATCATTTTCTCTGATATCAAAGCTAAAACAATCCTCGATGAGCTAATTTTTTTGTCTCCTATTAACATCACCTTTCTTCCACTATCCAGCTCAAACTCCACTGTCTTCTGTTTGCAATATAAGTTGTCATTATATTTTTCTAAGACTTCTATACCCAAAATTACATCTAATCCTCCCATATTCAATGGAATTAAATCCACCACTATGTGCCCCCATCAATATGTATCTCACTGTCTCTATAAACTTAACTGATCATGATATACTAGCCGATTGGAGTATTCACCATCAAGGAGTATCCAATAGGCTCAAATCTATACCATACATAGTTATACCCGATGAAACAAAGGAGTAGGTAGAACACGGATCAATTAAAACAATCACATCATCATTAAATAATTTAAACATACCAGTCACAACTTCTGGAACAGTCTCTACGTCCTCCTGTGTCATTATAAACACTCTAGCTGATGCTTGCCCCCTTGGTCTTCCTGGACGATTCACCCTGTTAGCTGCATTAGAGCTGCTCACTTTAGTTGCAGCCTTATGCCCTACCATCTTAGCATTTTTGTTCCCTCTCTTCTTGCATACTTTGGATACTTTCTTTTCATATGCCCTTTCTCTCTATAGTTGAAGTATGCTCCAATCAATCGATAACATTCTCCTCTAGGAAACCTTTCACAATGATCACATTTAGGTATAGAAGGCTTATCCCCTTCTTCTTTTCTGCTGCCTTCCATCGTTGAGGCTTGATGAGAAACAGTAAGAGTCCTCATCGGCTTGGACTTACTTACCCCACTGCTCCTCTCCTAATACTGCAAAGGAAAAGTACTGACACTCCTTTCCGGCATAGAAGTACCACCTCCCCTTTTGAACTGTTCCCTCCCCTTTCTCTTTTTACTCACGTCGCTCTTTATGTTCTTAATGTTCTCAACCCTTAGATCTGCTTCAACTAACTGTTGAAAATTACAAAATTCTACACCACCACTTACTCTCTAATGGCTAGATGCAGTCCCGCTTCAAGTCTTCAGCACTTAGCCACTTTGCTCATCATTAACTCAGCTGTACAAGTGGCCAATTGTGTAATCGAAACTCATATTCACTCACTATCATCTCCCTCTAGGTGAGACTCAGAGACTCTCTCTGCTTCTATTGAATGTTTGCCTCAGACAACTACTTTTTCTTATAAGGAACTACAAAATGCTTCTATGCCAGCACTGGTGGTCTCATCTAGCTCCTTGGCATAGTCTCTTACCAATGTAGAACATCTTCCTGTAGCAAGCTTGTAGCATACATGACTTTCTCATCATCCTCAAACTCCATCTAATCTAATATCCTCTCGCTCTTTCTCAACCAGGTCTTAGCTTCTTCTGGATCCGTTGTCCCATAGAAATCCACTGCCCGATACTTCCTAAGCTTATCAAACTGTTTCCCCTTCTTGACTGGGGTTGGAGAAGAAGATTGCGGCATCTGACCTATGGCTCAAGCAAATTCTTGAAACATCCTTAAATTCAATGGAGCAGGTACTTGCTCCTGTAAAAGAGGAGACTCTAGTGTTTGTGATCGAACGGGCTCACTACCTTGCCCTACAGAAGCCTCAGCATTTCTTAGGGCTATTGACTCATCAATACTCTCCCCTCTTGTCGGAGAGTGAAGTGCAACTGATCCTTGTAGAACTCCTCGTGTCCTGGTATAAGGTGGCATCTTACTCCTTCAATGGAAACGTTAATGATTAGCTACATTTCATTTTAAAATCCTAATCTCTACATGTATGCATGACATGCATGTCACTTAATGCAATTCAATCAATTCTTAATACAACAAGTAAGCACATAACATAACAATTTATACTACTATGCATTCTAAGCCTTGGAAAAACCTAGGCTATGATACCATAAGACTTTGGATCCTATTTTCGGAGCCCAATAATCGCTCTAGAATCTAAAAGCGTGAGCGGGTTTTCTTGTAGGGTTATTTTAATGAACCCTCACTTTGTCGTCATCTCACAAGGGTGGCTTGCCTACAGTAGCCTATCACCAACATCACCATTTGACATCTTCAAGCCAATTGTAGCTCTAAGCCTCTGTTTATGTTCAAATAAGTACCTTCACATTTAGAGCTCCATAGCTCAAGACATGCTTAAAAATCCAAAATGTGTTCATAACCTAGTTATGCCCCTCCGAAAATCCCTCATTTTCATTCCATCAATCTCTTTCAAATCCACCCCAAAAGTTACAAATTTTATTGAGAGAGAAAAATGTATTGGGAATCTATCGCTTCAAGAATCACTTAATTTAGAGGTCGGGTTATGAAGGTATGGCCAAAAGAATCAACCATGCTCATGTCCTCAACCACGTTGTACCTACCTTAGAACAATTGACATAACTTTCACTAGACATTTCGGATTAAGGTTTTCTTTGATTGGTTTTGAAGAGGACTTCTAGATCTACAACTTTCTTTAGACTTTAAAGGCAAATTCTATTGTCTAGAGGGCTAAAACTGGGACCAGATGAACAATGCACCATACGAAACGCACTCACCAGGCGAAGCGCCCTCACCAAATGAAGCACACTCACCAGACAAAGCACTCTTACTAGACCAAACACACTCATCAGACGAAGGGCACTCACCAAAAGAAGGGCTCGTATAAGGTGAAGCATACTCATCAGATGAAGCACACTCACTAGACGAAGCACCCACACAAGACGAAGCATACTCATCAGACGAAGCACACTCATTAGACGAACTGCCCACACAAGATGAAGCACACTCATCAGACGAAGCGCACTCACCAGACCAAATGCCTGCATAAGACAAAGTACACACATCGACAAAGCGCACTCACCAGACGAAGCGCTCGCACAAGATGAAGCACACTCATCTGACGAAGCACACTCACCAGAAGAAGCGCCCGTATAAGACGAAGTGCACTCATTAGATGAAGCGCACTCACTAGATGAAGCGCCCGCATAAGAAACACGTCATCGCTAGACCATACGTCTTACAGCATACGATATGACATCATTAGGCGATACGTCATAAACTCCTGAACCTCTCCACTTACGAGGACCATGACTATTGACTCTAATATCCAAAAATTTCATACATTGTGCCATTGGAAAGCTAAAAAAATAAGCTACAACTTTCCAGAAAACAACTTTGACTAATTTAGCGTAATATAAGTCTTTCATAAGCGTGTAATTTGTGTACTGACATCAGGGAAGAAAATTGGACTAATTTAGCCTAAATTAGTCCAATTTTCTTCCCTGATGTCAATACACAAATTACACGCTTATGAAAGACTTAGATTACGAAATACACAACTATAAAAGAAACATGCACATACACCTGGGGAACTTTTTAGTTCTAAACTAATTTGCCAAATCCATAGAAACTCATAAATAACTTTATTTACATAATAACATTATAAACGAGGACTTAACACAAATTAGAACATATATAGGATGCTCGATGTTTACATGCTTATAAAGCTATCCAAAAGTGATCAAACTAACTTGGTTACAAAAGTTTCTAATATCTTCGACTTTCCGATGCCTTGCAAGCATTGCTACCCTTCTTATTCTGCATCTGAGGAGGGAATCATGTTACACAGCTTAGTGGCTAATATATTTATAACCATTGGCAATGAGCCACACAATCAAACATACATGAATATCCATATAAGCATACATATCTTGTCTTAATCTAGCAATGAAATTCCAATATGCACATCTCATAATTCAATACATTATCATATAGAACATATTGGATGTAATTTAACATCAAAGCATAACACTCAAATTGCATTATAACTTAACATATCAGTATGCAAATTCACAAACAAATGGTTTGATGGTTCTGTGGAACAAAACAGAGAAACCGAAGTTTACTTTGTGAACAAAATGAGTCCACTTTTCGGATTTTGCGTGCCACAAGTGGGTAGCCGGGAGAAGGCTTTATGTTGACATGCATGTGACTACGAAACGGATCCTCTCTCACCCAAACATAATCAAATGTCATACTCAATTCAATCAATCTCAAGTTCATACTCTCATGCTTTTTCTTCTTTCCATATAATCAAAATGCCATGATACAATTCCAAGGCATAGTATGATCATATTCACAATTTAATTTTTATCAAATCTCATACATCGTAAAGCAATTTCCACATCATAACATTTCAAAGAAAGTCATTTTAGCACACAATACACACACAAGGCATTTTCCCATTACACAATAACTATAAATGAATTACCCACCTAATTAGCTTGTGAAAATCCAAGTCAAGCTTGCCTTTCCCCTTACTCTTGGGTGGGATTCCTTTGGTTTCCTAAAACAAGAAAGGTTCTATTTAAAACAACATTTTGATGAAGTTCATAAACTTCAGAAAATCACAAAATTAGAATAAACACAAATTAAACTCAAATCTGACCTACCCGTAGTCCATCTAGGTTAGAAAACCTAAGATCTAATTTAGAAACCCTGAAATTAATTGGGTTCTCCTATTCCATCTTCTTCCCACACAAACCTCTTTTCTGTCTAACTCCTTCATCCTCAACACAATCCATTCCTTTAATAAAGCAAGAAGAAAAGATGGTTAACTTACCTTAACAAACTTGATTTCACTTCTTCTCTTTTTCACCGAAACCTCTCTTCTTCTCACCTATTTTCATTTTTCACTTTTTGGTTCTCAAAACACTCTCTTCCCTTCTTCTTATTCAAGCCCTTTCATTTGGTCTTTCATCCTATTTTGCCCCTCATTAAAGTTGCCTTTCCATATTTACCTCTCCATTCATTTAGCACAAACCTACTAGCTTTGACATAATTATAGCTCCAAAAATTTAATCTATCTAAACCTCAAAAATATTTCAAATCATGCTTGATTAAAGAAATTTTTTTTAGGGTCCAACAATCTGTTTGTTGTTACAATCCTTTATAAGCTTTATACCTAGAACATAGTTAGCCTCTCCTAAATTCTTTATTAAGAACTATTCGTTTAGCCACCTCTTGACTGTAGATAACATTTCTACATCATTCCCAATGAGCAGAATGTAATTGACATACAAAATTAGGAAAATAACCTTCCTTTCTTGTATCCTTTTATAGACACAAGGCTTATCTAGGTTTTGTATGAACCCATAGGTTTTGATAGACTTATCAAACCTATTGTTCGAAGACCTAGATGCTTGCTAAGTCTATAAATGGACCTCTACAATTTGCATACCTTATACTCATTACCTAGCTCAACGAATCCTTTTGGTTGGGGCATATAAATGGTCTCCTCAAGATCCCCATTAAGAAATGCAGTCTTGACATCCATTTGCCATATCTACTATAGATAAAAGAATTCTAATGGACTTAAGCATGGCAATTGGAGAAAAGGTCTCCTCATAATCCATACCGTCTTTTTGAGTATAGCCTTTAGCTACCAATCTAGCTTTAAAAGTCTCTACCTTTCATTCTAATCCTCTTTTCCTTTTGAAGATCCATTTACACCCTATGGATTTTACATCTGGTGGTAGATATATAAGTATCCAAACTTTGTTGGTGTACATGGAATTTATTTCTAATTTCATCGTTTTGAGCCATTATTCTGCATCAACATCATTAATGGCTTATGTATAAGTAATGAGATCCATTTCTTCTTAGTCTGAGATGGAAATTATGCCTTTTATTAGACCTATATACCTATCTAGTTGTCTCATAACCCTCCCATTGTGTCTAGGCATTACTTGATGTTTAGGTTGCTCTTCCGATTCAACTTTTGAATCCATTTCGAAATCTTATTATGCTATATCCAAATCAAACTCTTGGTTTGGATGAAATAGCTAACTCCTTTAGTACTACTTCACTTATTCCTTTGTGATTTCTCAAAAATTCTTCTTCTGAAAGGTCATAGTTGTCAACACAAATACCTTCCTCTCCTGAAGACTGTAAAAGTAGTACCCTTGTGTACCCGTCAGATATCCTACAAACAAACATACTTCTGACCTTAGTTCCATCTTTATGGATTCCAGCCTTAGAACATGGGTTGTGTAGCCCCAAGTCCTTAAGTTCTGCAACGAAGCAACTCAGCCATTCCATAACTCCCTAGGTGTTATCGGCACTAATTTAGATGGAGCAAAGTTCAGAAGATAACTTGTTGTTTGTGTAGCTTATCCCTAGAACGATTCTAGAAGGCTAGCATAAGACATCATTGATCTTACCATTTCCCATAGAGTCCTCCTCATCCTCTCATCTACACCATTCTGTTGAGGTGTTCAAGAAGATGACAAGTTGGAAACAATTCCATTGTCAATTAGAAATTGTTGGAACTCTCCAGATAAGTACTCACCACCTCAATCTAATCAAAGTTGATTTAATGGCTTGCCTAGCTACTTCGCAGCTTCAACTTTGAATTCTTTGAACCTTTCAAAGGAGTCACTCTCTTTATGCATTAAATACAAATAGCCATGTCTAACGCAATCATCTTTAAAGGTTATGAAGTATTCATAACCTCCTCTAGCTTGTTCGTTCTTGGGCCTACACACATCATTGTGCACTATGTCCGATGAAGATTTAGATTTGTTTTCTTTAAAAGAAAATGAGGCCTCGATCATTTTTCCTTCAATACAAGATTGGCAGGTTGGTAATGGATCATTATCAAAGCCTACAAGGATCCTCTCGTTCACGAACCTGTCAAGTTTTTTCTAATTGACATAACCCATTCTTAAATGACACAGATATTTTTAATTAATGCTAGAGTCATTGGGTAGTCTTGGTTTTATTATTTTTATGGTGTTTAGTGATCCTGCCATAAGTTCTATTAATAACAATCCCTGTTTAATTATCTCATTACAAATAAAATCCTTGTTCTTATATATTGAAACAACATTTTCAAAATATAAGGAATAACCATATTTTATTAAACAAAAAATAAAAATCATGTTCCTTACAATCATTGGGATGTAATATACATCCTCCAAATATAACCTATGCCACTAGGAAAGTCTAAAATAACCACTCCCACTAATTTTGACAAAACATAGGATCCATCTGCTATCTTGACTTGAAACTGGCCTTTTGGTAGTCTTTTCGTTTGCTAGAACCCCTGCAAAGAATTACAAAAATGGTCCATGGCTCTTGAATATCATATCTAAGAATCAAATGAATCTGCCACATTTCTAGTTCCTAACAAACTTAACAAACCCATACCTTTTTTAAATTTGAGGGACTTAAGGTATACTGCACAAATTCTTTTCCAATGGTCCTTCTCACCACGGTGGAAACACTTTCCTTTAATGTCCTCTTTGGCCTTCTTTTTCATTGGTTGGACCTTGACTCCTGTTTGGGCTTTCTTTTTCATAGGACCCTTCTTCTTTTGCTTGCCCTTACCCTTGGGCTTCGAAGAAGATGCTACATTAGCCTTGGGCCTATGAGCCCTGATATTTAATATCTCCTCCGTGCTCTAGAGGGTATTCATCAACTCACTCAAGGTGGAGTCCTTGGTGTTGAGCTCATAGTCCAACTTAAACAGCTAAAAAGAAGAGTTTAAGCTATTAATGATTATGATAATCCACATTCCCGCATCTATGTTTACCCCAAGCATCTCAGCCTCAGTAACCCCAAAGATTACCTTAAGCATGTAATCCTACACCAGTTCACCAAGCTTTTGTTTGAGATTGTGAAAGTTTTGGATAGCTTTCACCCTTGCAGACCTGATCCTTACACCAAACATCTCATATAGGTTATGGACCATTACACTGGCATTTTTCGTGCCTACAAGTTTCTTTTGCAACATTGCACTGATAGAAGCCAGAATACAGCACTTGGCGGTCTTATCAGCATTCTACAATCGATCATATTGTTGGACTTACACAAAAGTTGACTTGTTATGTAACATCCAATTATCCCATGATTAGGATTAGAATCCTAGGATGATTTATATAAGAATTTATAGGGAATTTAGAAATGCATTTCGTGCATTATATGGCATACACATGCACGTGAAAAATGTTGTCATTCATGAAATAATTATACATGCATTCATTGACATTTTTCTAGGTATAAGTGATTTTTAATGTGATTAAAGTATGAAATTTGGATTAATTGTGTTACAAAATGGTGACAATACTTTTTATTTCAGTATGTTTGGTGAATTATGGATTAATTGTCTTGAAAATTAAATTTGGTATGTATTAGAATTTATTCCGCATTTTTGGAAACATTTTAGATATTTTGGAAATTTATCAAAAAAAAGTTGAGGTATTTTAGACTGGGAAAAATATTGAAATAAGGGACAAATAGAAATGTGACAATTGTATTAGAAATTAATTGACAAATGGACAAACTATAGAGTGACAAATGGATAAATTAATCTGTGACATATGGACTAATAGTTAAGTGATAAATGGTAGCATATTTAGTGGAAAAATGGAAGACATGCAATGGATACATGTCTGAAGACTTAAATGAGACACCTAATCATTAGGAAAAAAAGTTTCTGCAGCTGTTTCTTTGGTTTCATCAAATATCACCTTCACCAAAACACTCTTTTATTGTTCATCACCGAAGACAACTATCTTGCTCATTTCTATGTATTGGTTTATAAGCTTGCTTCTCACATCAATGTTATAACTTTCAAAGTCTTCTGCGATTTGGGTTTTTTTTTATTGTTACTAAATCCTTGTGTCATTCGATCCAACGAAATTTCTTGGTTTCTCCCCCCATTTCTAAAATTTTTGTTGAAGAGAGAGAAGCTTAAGTTAAGTAAGTTACATGGATGTTTTAATGTTTTAATAGATGCACGCATGAATGGTGTATATTTTCATGCTTTTAGATCGATGCATGTGTGGTTGTTATTGGAAGAATAGTTTCAGTGATAAAGGTAAAAAGAAAATGCGCAAAAAGTGTGGTGAAGGATTATAGATATTGGAGTTAAATGAAGTGTGCTAGAGTGTTACATACAGTGTTTTACTAAATATACATCTGTATTTTGATCATAACTTGATCTATGAATATCTAAATTGGATGGAGTTTGACTTAGAGTAAACTAGAGACATAGGGATAAATTTTTCATGAATAAATCAAAACTGAAATATGTCCTAAAAAGTCTTGAAATTTGTCTTGAGATTGAGAATTGTATTCTTTCGAGGTATGAAAACAGTATGCAGATTTTTTATTATAACTTGAACGATACTAAACCAAAATGTGTGAAATTTATGTCATTGAGCACTTAAGACATTTTAGAACATTTGTTTAGTGGGAAGTATTGCCTAAATACCTCATTGTCTAGGTCAAAATGGTTGTACAAATCTGACCTGAAATCTACTTAAGATAAAAATCTGGAAATTTGATAGGTTTCATGAATGATATTATGAAGTTGAAGAGGTTTAATAAATTGAAACATGGTTCAGTATTTTGATGATATCTTGGTATATAGATTTTAAAATGAGTTTATTCTTCATTCATATGAAAGTAGAGACATAGGTCTACAACTTACTTGAAGAAGTATACTTTTCATTCTATCTCTAAGCATTTCAAAATCTGTCTTGAAACTAAGCCTTGACTGAGGTTGTAGTACTACCTGAGACAGAAATCATGTCCTGTTGTTATTGAATAAACTATATTGATAGAGGCTGAATTAGATAAAGGTGTCTTCGCAAAGTTTGTGTTTTATTCTCTTAGATTTCAATTGGTATTAATTCGAGGGTATGATCATGTACTAGCCAAAAGATCAAATATACACAGTCTCTGGTATTGTGAGCATAACTCATAGAATACTGAATCAAATTGGAAGATCATGAGGTCATTATAAACTTAAGATATGGGTGAAAAATTTTCCAAAAGAAAGTGTTGCCAAATTATTTTATTTTTCTAATGATTATAATCTTGCAAAGTGGACCGAAAGTATTTTTTTAAAGACAAAACTAGATTGATCAATTGAGTATTGATATATGAATAAATATTATGACAGAATAATGATAAGGAACCCGGAATTGCCATGAACATGCATTGTACATATTCATTATACATAAATGTGCATAAATGAATTCATAATTGTGAAAATTGCGATGTGTGTATGTATGATATGTTATGGAGGATCACATTGAGTGACAATATCAACATATTGCCAGGACTTCAAGGCAATAAACTACAGGAAGCATTTGTGAGTCAACCTAAATGATCTTCCTAAATTGAATGATATTATTTTAATTTAAATTATTGAACTATTATGATTTGTATATGAATTCCAGACTTAAAAGGCCCGAGGAGTATAATATCCAAGAATGTATTTAAAGTGTTATATTTACATCTGAAATTTGCATGATATATGTATGCCATTGAATTCTGAATGCTCATCGAAAGTTGAATGCCAGACCGAGGTCCGATGAATATGAGATTCTGTCTATGTATGATAAGTGAATGCTATTCACAACATATTCTGTTATTTGATGCATTACATAAAATGCATGCTTTGATAAGGGCATTGTGATCAGAGTAGCCAGTTTGAAAGAGCTATAAGCTTAATATTCTGCACATAAAGCTTAGCTCCATGATTTCTATTCTGACTGAGCCCAATGGGCCAATGTCTGTTTCAATATCTAAAAGGAACTCGATCATAACAAATAATAGAAAATTGAGAGTCTCATATGCATCTATATTTGAATATTATGATTATGAATTATATGCTTGTGAATTCTTTCTAAAGTTGTGATGTTAACGTGATATATGATGATAATGTGATTGATTGGCTGTACAAATTCTGAAAGAAGGTATGTGAATTATATGACATTCATTGTATCTTATTTTGATAGAAAATGTTGTGACTCTAATTGGTTGTATGATAATTGTGTGTTTGTCTGGAGCGAGATCATCAATGATGGTTCAATCATTGAGTTTCCAAAACTCATCCAAAAGTGCAACGTGGCTTTTCAGGTATGAGATAGGAGACCTAAGTTTTCTAAGATTTACAGAAGCACATTTTAGGATTAAGATATAGCTCAAAGGTCCGTCAGCTAACATTTGAGGAGTTGTGCTTGCTTTTAAGCAGTTAACATATGTCAAGTAGAACTTATGTAAGGTTGTAAATATTGGTCTTAATGACTCTAGTGTAAACTTTTACGAATTAATGAAATGAGAAGTTTGAGGTTTTAAGTATTGTGTTTAGTGACTTTTACATATATAGTTGAAGCCATGTTTAAGTTAGATATATTGCCATGTTATAAGTGAAGGTGAGATGGTTAACACGCCATTATTATAAATTATATACTAGAATGTCCTCAAGGTGTTCTAGTAGGTAATCTAAGGTAGTGGGGTGTTACATGTCACCCGAAGGTATAGGCTCATTGTCCTTTTAATACCCATGAATTTTTTTCATATTAGAGAATGATGTTAAGGTTATGTCACCATTCATTAAATTTCTCTCCATTTTCCAATATTGGAACTGTGTATAAAATCATAATGCATATATGCATGATGATAGATTTATCAAAACTTAAAAAATTAACTCTTTAAACAACAGTTTTTTTCTTATCTATAACGGACTAACTGACGGTGGGCCATCTTATCCATTAAAAGAAAAACTGGGACCATACCTCTAAAAAAGCTACCAAGCATCTTCATGTCTAACTTTTTAAGAAGTGCCATAATTTGGTTCATACTTTTATCAATAGAGCTATGATGGCCAGGTTATTGATAAAATATGTTGAGTGTGTAACGATTGGATTCATCCACTAAAGGTACTTGTAAACTATGCTTCAGTGGGAGGTCACATCTATTACCAATGAGTTGACTTATCTTCGAGGGTACCCAAACCATGCAAGATCTAAGATTCATGTTCTCCGGTGGGGAGTTACACTTCACCACAAGCAAACGGGCCATCATATGGAAACCATAGACTCTCACATGAGCATCCTTTCCCACTAAATCTTTTTGGTCTTTAACTTTTAAGAAATACCATCATGTCTAGAAGGAATTTATTAACCATCCTATAATGTTTCATTATATATCTCATACATAATGAATGCATGGTAAAGCCTAGGGTTGGCAATAATTCTAAATGGCATACATGCAGATAATATCACATATTATTAGCATTCCATCCATCTATTCATCTCATGAATTATAAAACTACTTTTGATAGTCTATCCTAGAACATAAATAATTATAAGGCTCTTTGACCCAAAAAATTTTTCTTAGACTTAGATCTTCCGCTTCGAACTCTTCGCTCAGATGACCCAGCCCATTGGGTAAAAATATATAATGGAATTCATTTTACAACACTTTTTTTTTTCACAAAACCAAATTTTTTCAATAGGAAAACAAAAAACACTTGTAAAATTAACAAAACTAAAGTTGTTAAGAGAAACTCAAAATTCCAACACTTGAAAAACTCATAAAACTTAAACTGGCATTACACCATATCATAACCAAAACCATTACCTATTCTTTTCTTTGATCCATGGCTGCTTCATCTTCAACATTACAGGAATTTTTACATTACAAAATCAAAGAAAACAAAAAAATGAAGACAAGGATGAAACATGACGATGAAAGGCCACCCTCCTTGTTATGAACAAAAGAAAGAAAACTTATAAGCTAAACTATATTCTATGGACAACTAAAAGAGCAAAACATACACCACATAAATTTCTTTAACAAAAAATTATATAGTATATATAATTATAATTGCCAGCCAATGTAACATATAGGAACCAAATCATGCATAAGAAAATGTCTCTGATACCAATTGTTGGATCGAAAAACAATATCATACTAGATTTGGCTAAACGGTGGATTTCAAAAAAAAATTTCGAAATCAAAACGCAGCAGAAGTATGATAACTAAATCAACATGATTTAATCTATACATGATAGGGTGTTAGAAAAATAAATAACATAAGAACAGGATCGAAATTTTACCAACTCCCTTACTACAGCATAGACTCCTTGCTATTGTCTCCTCTCCTCGTTATTATATCCTCAACCAATCCGATCTACCACTTATTCTCCTTAGACAACTTGTTTAACAAGATCCTTTGGTAGGAAAGGAGAAGAAACATTGTAGAGGTTTTCCTTTTATGATCAACTAGTTGAAAGAACCAAAATGAGACACTCTCACTCCTAATTTCGGCTAGCTCTTAAAAGTAAGGAAGAAGGGGGAGAGCAACCAATGCGCCACTTCGTTCTTTTAATCAAAATGAAAGAGAGTCCAACAAATGAGACATTCTCATTTATTTAATATGGCTAGATGAAAATACAAAACCCAAAAATAATACACTCTCATTTGGTTAAATGATGAAAGAAGAGAGAGGGAGCAATAAATGCACTGCCTCCTTTATTAATAAAAAAATGCTAAAAGGTTTATATATTATTCTACATACCAACATTAAATGACGACCGCTAAACTTTTTAATGATAAAACTATTAAGCCATTTAATGAGGACACCATTAAATCATTTCATGATGATGAAGTATGATAATAACCAACCTTATACTTATCATTTCAATACTAAATGTTCAGCAGTCCATTTAGCTATATAAAACTGAAACCTACATCATTGTATTTCAAATTTTCCCACCTTTTGTCTTTACAAATAATGTTTCAATTTAATTAATCTAATTAATCAAATCACACCAAAATCCAACCCAATATTAAATGTCCATTTTGGACTTCTACTTAACAATTAATTAGTGTAAGCCTAACATTGAATCATAGGCTTAAAACCTAATTTATTTAACTTTTAATTAAATTATTCTGAATCTAATTCGGTGCTTTTCTTTATTTATTTTCTTTCCAATCACCTCTATTTATTTTTCTTACTTTGGTTGATAACCTTTCCTAAAAGGCAAGTGATGAATCTAATTGGACTTATATATTCAACCTCAAATAAGCCCATAATTAATTTAATCTCATTAGATTTAACTATAACTTAATTAACCAAATGTCATTTCACTAAATACAATTAGCTGAACTCTTAAATTACTAAATATTATGAGAATACATGTTTCAAATTAGATGTCCAATCACAAACTTTATTATGAACCATATTATAGCTCTCCTTACAATAAAGTGTAAAATTATTGTTTTGCCCTTATTTTGGTTTTTCCTTCTAGATCTCGCGCTTGACTCTATATGATAGTTAATATATAAGATCTCATCTCGGTGTTAAGACTTTATGGGTAGCTAGCCCATCAAACTACTGGCACCAATTTAATAACCCATCTCTGTAAAACATCTAGAAGTAATGATATCACTATAAATTCTTTATTTGAGTGAATATTCCCTAATACATGTTTCAAATTAGATGTCTAATTGCAAACTCTATTATGAACCATATGATAGCCACCTGCATAATAAAAAATAAAATTAATGTTTCGCCCTTATTTTGGTTTTTCCTTCTAAATTTCCTGCTTCACTCTATATGGCGATTAACACACAAGATCTCATCATTGTGTTAAGACTTGATGGGTAGCTAGCCCATCAAACTACTGGCATTAGTTTAATCACTAATCTTCGTAAAACATCTAGAAGTGATGATATCACTATAAACTCTTTATTTGAGTGAATGTTCC
>JANSVA010018735.1:0-15145 GCA_025504915.1 Erythroxylum reticulatum | reverse complement strand
CTATAAAAACAGTGTTTGCTTTCTTCCCTACTCTTTTTATTTGTTTAATTTGATTGTTTCTTGTGTATTAATTCCGTTCTTTGTGTAGAACTCTACGAAAAAGTTTAAACGATCTATTCAACCGCCCTTCTAGATCGCTTTCATATCCTTCTTCACTTTCTTGAACCACTTACTAAAATTTCTTGTCAATAACTCCATATCCTCATTCTTATTGGATTAATCTTCGAAGTCATTCATAACTTTACCAATCTCAGCTTGTAATGCCAATCCTGTATTCCTCTCTTATTTGCCCTTTAACAAATTCATCTCAAAATCAGTAAGAATTTCAATTATCTTATCCAGTGACAATTCACTGATATCATGAGCTTCCTCAATTGCTATAATTTTAGGTATGAACCTTGGAGGTAACGATCTCAATGTCTTCTTAACTAGTTTTAGGTTAGAGTGCTTTTTCTCGAGTTATGTGCTTATTTCCTATGTCACGTTGTCTCTCATAGAATTCTCAAATAGTTTCACTTTCTTCCATCCTCAACTCTTCAAATATCATAGCCAACATCTAAAGTTTCAAAGCTATCACAGATTTCGATCCCTCATGTATAGTTTGTAAAGTGTCCTACGCTTCTTTTGTTGATTCATAGGCTGATATCATAACAAATCCACCTTCATCAAGTGCATTGAAGATGACGAGCAAGGCTTAAGAATTTTCAAGTGCTCTCTCTTGTTTGGCCCTTGTCCATCCAGATGCGTCTTTAAGCATTGCTTCACCCTTTTCATCACTCCTCATCAAATGTGTCCAACCATTTAAAACTGAGTTCCATGCTTTTGTTCCTTGTGTCTGAATGAATACTCTCATCCATAATTTCCACGTAGGATAATTTGAACCATATAACAACAGTGGCTTGATGATTGATGCCCTTTGTCTTATAGCTATAATTATGAAACATAGATCTGCACCAACTTGATGTACCAATTTTTGATTAGGTGACTTGCTCTAATACCAAATGAAAATTCGAAGGGGTGTAGTAGTTTCGCAAAATCTTTGATTTACAACAATCATTTCTAGCACAATCAAAAAGCAAAAAAATTAAATGCACAAATATAAATAAACATCGAAATTTGGTAATGCAATTCAGCACACCTTGCCTGTGTCTACAGGTTCCTCACCCAGCTTAATACGTTCACTAATGATAATAGTTGTATACAAGGCTTTATTGAGCTGACACACTCAACCCTTGACATTATCCCTCGTCATCACTACCAGTGAAAATAATTCACATTCAATAATATGACCGCCTCGTGCTAATCTCAATAGAGGATTTTCATCAACAATGATTGATAATAAGAATGATAATAAAACAACTCAAGTGATTGAAACAATAAAGACATAAACAATGACAACACTTGTGATAAAAAGCAACTCCCCTAAATATGTTGCTTCATCAACGAAAGAATGAAAAGTTCACCAAGAAATCTGTTGTGAACGTTCGATATAATCACTAAAATATCCTATACACAACAGTCATAAAAACATCTCAAATCAACAAACGTTTCATCACCAAAACGTTAACCCAATTGAATTGCAACAACCACGACAACTACTAAAGTTTTTTGCATAAAACCAATAATAAAGACAATAGCTACAAAGTCACAAAAACTTCTGAAAATTTCACACACTAATACCAAAAAGGACAATCACAAAATTAACACTCCATCGATAATGAACAAATCAATAAAATCAAGCAAACACCATAGAAAAATCATCTGCCAAAATCAACACGATCAATGATTACACAACCCACTTTTATTGTTGAAGAGAGATGAAGAATACCTAACCAAAGGTTCTACATAAAGATCAACTCTATAGCCCTCATACAATTAGCCTAAGGTGCGTTGCATTCCAAAAACAAATATAGCCGAAAACACTCAATAATCATGACAGAATCAAGGAAAACTCTAGCAAAAGACACACCAGCCTAGTCACGTGATTCACCTAAAATTGCACCTCTAACAATTCAACTTCTTAAAAACACACACTTATTTCAAGAAAACCAGTTGTTTGAATTTCCCTCAATTTCGGTCAACAACTTGAAAGAATGCGCCATTAATGATTTTTTCTGCTCATTAAAGTCACGTAAGACCCACACCCAACGCGGCAGCAATAATCACTCACATAAATAAGAAAAACAAATCGTAGCTAAAAACCCTTTAGCTTTGTTAATGTAATACCAAAGAAGTCCCTTCAGCTCTATTATCACGTAATGCAAAAAATAGGACTATCAAGATAGAGTTCTACCACAATTAGGAGACTTTCTAAGATATAGTTCTATCTTTCATACAATTTTTTAGCAGATGTTATCCAATTTTAGTCTCTAAGTCTAGTTATAATCAACCAATCAAATCCAAGATATTCTTTCCCATCTTGATTAGAATTTGAAGGTAATTGACATTATCTTGAAAGTGCAATTATCAAATAATGTCAAAATTAATAATAAGATATATAACATATATCTTAATAATCTTGCCCTTTTGGCATTATTTGTCACATATTTGACACTCCCCTTAAAGAAGATAATTGGATATATAAACATTGACTGCATAAACCGAGAACTCCCCCTTAATCAAACATAAAGTTCCAAAGAAGATCCATCAAGTTCTTAAAGTTTAAAAAACATCCAAAGAAACAATATTCTCACAATTGTCCAATCATCTAAATTTCTCCCCCTTGGGACAAAAAATGCCAAAAAGCAAGACTAATAGTCATAGAGATACCTTAAAATATTCCCCTGAATTAAACAGTCACAAAAAACAATCTAATATATCCCCCTTGGGATAAAACAATGTCAAAACAAGAATGCCTTTAATTCAATCAATCTTAGTGACTAAAAAAGCATCAAAATTAGCAGTAGGTGTAGCAGAAGAAAGATAAGCACGCCAAGATGATAATTTACCACCATTCAAAACATTATCCAAAGTATCCTAACTCACATCAAAGTCATTCACATACGATTGATAAAATTTAGAAACCCCAAAAATGCATTCAACAAATCATAATCAAACTTAACCAATCTCCTCCTTACATAAACCATATGAACGTATATTGCCCAAACTCAAACAACCCAAAATATAAAGAGAAACTAGAATAAAACTTGAAAAAGTCTAGATGTTAACTCCTTCAAACCTTTTTTTTAAGAAACAACATCAAACTATATTTCAAAAATGTAAAGCACACAATCCCTGTATCCCTCAAAGAAATTCCAACTTGGGCTTATTCCTCGTCATATTGTCTTGGTCATCAACTGTCTAGTTGATTTCTTCATTTGACGCAATTGACTTATCCTCAGTCTAAACAGTTTCTTTAAAAACAACAACTAACTGTGAATCTGTACATTTTCTTGTTTTTTCTTCACTATGTCTTTGTGCTTGTACTTGACCCTTTCTAACCCAGGAGTGCTTTGGTACTATGGATTTTTGCTATTGGAAATTTAACGTAAAGTGTATGGTTTTTCAATTTTGACCCCTTTGCAACATCATTTGTAAAAACTTATAACATTTCGATCTTATGTGTCCGATAACCCAACAAAAATATCATGTAAGTATAAACCTTCGATTCTTCCTTGAGGTTTCTTTTTGGACAAATCTAGTTGCATTATTTTTCTCATCAATCACCTTAGAGCATTCACCTTTGCAGCCAATGTCTTTAAGATACCTTTTAATCTTATTGATTTCCAGCACTTGTTTTAATTTTTTAGTACCTCCATTTAGCATTCTTATTCCTTTTCCTGTACTAACCAACTTTAATTTTGTCTCACCAAGCTCATCTAATATGGGCAACAACTTCTTATCTAGATATTAAATGATATTCTTCATGGAGAGGTTTTCCTTTTTTAGCTTTTCATTTTTCTTACATATTTGCTACCCATTTTACATATTCGTAGGCTTCATAGATATCGTCTTTTCTATCATCTGAAACCATTTTCATAATATGAGATTGAGCTTTGACTTGATTCATTTGCATTTTCCCAAAAGTTTTTGATTTACTCATGTTTTCGTCATCGGTTACTTCCTTCTTGGTTGCTGTTAAGCAAACAACTGGACATTTGCTATATAAAGTAACTAATGCAATACTATTCACAAAATCTTCTTCACTTCCATATTCACTTTCGGATTTATTCTCACTCCAAGTGCTCGTGTAGGATTTCCCTTTTCTCTTCTTTAAGGTGTTAGCACATTCAATTTTCTCCACTTTTCTTTGATCCTTTTAAGTTTTACCTTGTTATTTGAAATTACTATCTAATGAGCTCCCACTATTTTGCCTAAAATCGGATCTATCCTTCACTTTCTTTAACCATTTATTGAAATTTCTTGTCAATAACTCTGTATCCTCATTCTCATAAGATTCATCTTCGAAGTCATTCATGACTTTACCAATCTTGGCTTGCAATGCCAATCTCGTGTTCCTCTCTTGTTTGCCCCTTCACAAATTCATCTCAAAATTGGTTAGAATTCCAATTACCTTATGCAATGACAATTCATTGATATCATGAGCTTCCTCAATTGTTGCAATTTTTTATATGAACCTCGGAGGAAACAATCTCAATGTCTTCTTAACTAGTTTCAGTTTAGAGTACTTCTTCTCGAGTCAATATGTTTGGTTTGCTATGTCATGCAGTCTCTCATGGAAGTCTCCAATAGTTTCACTTTCTTCCATCCTCAACTCTTTAAATATCACAGCCAACATTTGAAGTTTCAAAGTTATCACAAATATCGATCCCTTATGTATAGTTTGTAAAGTGTCCCGCGCATTTTTTGCTAATTTATAACCTGATATCATAACAAAGCGACCTTCATCAACTGCACAGAAGATGACATGCAAGGCTTGAAAATTTCCAATTGCTCTCTCTTCTTTAGCCCTTGTCCACTCATATGCATCTTTAAGTACTATTTCTCCCTTTTATCATTCATCACTGGATGTGTTTAGCCATTAAAAATTGACTTCCATGCTTTTGTTCCTTATGCCTAAATGAATACTCTCATCCATGATTTCCATATAGGATAATTTGAACCATCTAATAATAGTGGCCTGATAATTGATGCCCCTTCACTTATAGCCATAATTACGAAATATTAATTTGCACCAACTTAACATACTAAGTTCTAATTTGGTGACCTGCTCTGATACCAATTGAAAATTCGAAACGGTGTAGTAGTTTCACAAAATCTTTGATTTACCACGGTCGTTTCTAGCACAATTAAAAAAATAAAAACTAAAGGCACAAATATAAGTCAATATCAAAATTTGGTAATGCAGTTCCGCACATCTTGCTTACGTTTACGAGGCTCTCACCTAACTTAATAGTTTTACTAATGACAATAGTTTATACAAGGCTTTACTGAGCCAACACACTCAATCCTTGACACTATCCCTCGTCCTTACTACCCATAAAAGTAATTCACACCCAATAATACGACCACCTCGTGCTAACCTCAACAGAGGATTTTCTCAACAATGATTGATAATAAGAATGGTAATAAAACAACTCAAGTGATTAAAACAATAAAAACATAAACAAAGATCAAACTTGAGATAAAAAGCAACTCCCCGAGATAAGTCACTTCATCAACTAAAGAACGAAAAGTTGTTCACTAAAAAGTCTATTGTGAACCTTCGATATAGTCACTAAAACATCTCATACATAATAGCCATAAAAAGGTCCAAATCAACAAACGTTTCATTAACAAATTGTTAACCTAATAGAGTTTTAACAACCACGACAATTGTTGAAGTTTTTCACACAATACCAACAAGAAAGACAGCAGCTACAAAGTCACGAAAACTTTTAGAATTTTCACACAGCAACACCAAAAACAACAATCACAAAATTGACAGTCCATCGACAATGAACAACCTAATAAAATCATGCAAACACTATAGAAAAACCAGCTACCAAATCAACACCATCAGCGATTACACAGCTCACTATTATCATTGAAGAGAGATGAAGAATACCTAGCCAAAGGTCACAAACAAATATCAACTCTGCATCCCTCACACAATCAACCCAAGATGCATTGAATTCCAAAAACATATACAACTGAAAACACTCAATAATCACGACAGAACCAAGGAAGACTCCAAGCAAAGACACATCCGCCCAGTCATGTGATTCACCTAAAATTGCAACTCCAACAATTTAGCTTCTCAAAAAAACACACTCATTTAAAGAAAACCAGTTGCTTGAATTTCCCTTAATTTTGGTCAACAATGAGAAAGAATGCAAGCCATCAATGATTTTTTCTGCTCACTAAAGTCACACAAGACCCACACCCAACACAGCAGTAATAATCACCCACATAGACCAAAAAAAATGCAGTTGAAAATTTTTCAACCTTGGTAATGTAATATAGTAGAGAAGTCCCTTCAATCCTATTGTCACGTAATGCAAAAAGTAGGCCTAACAAGCTAGAGTTCTATCATAATTAAGAGACTTTTGCAAGATAGAATTCTATCTTGCATATAGTCTTTTATCAGATATTATCCAATTTCAGCCTCCAGGTCCAGCTATAATCAACCAATCAAATCCACGATATTCTATCTCATCTTGATTAGAATTTGAAGCTAATTAACATTATCTTGAATGTCTAATTATCAAATAATGTCAAAATTATTAATAAGATATATAATATAAATCTTAACATTTTTTTTGAAAAGGCATGAAAGAAAGTTACTACTCACTTGTTAACTTAAAAGAATCATTGACGAAAATATAAATACGCCAAAACTCCTTAATTCACCAAATAAATTTACATGCTTCACCATTATAACAGTTATATATATTTCATTATTAGAAACCGAATTGCACAAGTTGAGAGAAAGACATCTTTACCACATATCCAAAATTTTGTTAACATAAAAATGGAGAAAGAAAAAAGAAGAGGTTTAAGAAGTTTAATTTGGATGCAATTGGACCACAATGGGAGGTTGTGCTCCAAAAGCACAAGATGGGACAAAGGGAATGAAAGGAGTGTTACTTTTGTCAAAAAAATTCAGTCTCCAATGCTTCTCCCGTATCTCCACACTGGTTTATCCAATTGAATCCTTTGTTTGTTTGGAATAATTCTACCATATAAGTTCAGCAAGTGTGCTTTCCAATGTTTAACGTTAGCCTTCTACCACCTGCTACTATAAATGCTCCAAAAACTGTTGAAAGCTAGTAAATCTAATATTTCTCTAACGCTTTCCAGTATGTACTTTTGAAAGTTTCAATTGGCTGCATAACCATGAGTTTGAACATTATATTTTCATCCTTTTACCTTATCGAATTCTACAATTACTCTTTATATTTCATGAATAACATCTGATTTTCGTAAACCAAAGTTCTTCCCTACTTAAAAACTATTAAAATGCAATGCCAGGTTTATAAATTAGAAGATACAACCTAATGAGTTTCCTATAATCCTCTTGTCCTCCATACACGGTAGCAATATGTAAATATCTTGTGAAAGTAAATAAAGAAAAGAAATATCAAAATAAATCATTATATTTTAGAGAGTTTGTGGCAAACCCTATCGTGAGATATACATATATATACTAACTTATGAAGGATTGATAGAGTTTAGTGCCATAAACCGCAACCACCCTTAGCCAATAAAAGGATCTTTGTGTTGAGCAAATTACAGACTAGGTTTAATGTAGTGGACGGGACCATGGTACTGCTAAGGTTTTAATTATGTGTAATGTGTTGAAGGCAGGAGTAGGGCCTCTCACTGTTTCTCGAGTGTTTATGTTTCTTTAGATCGATGCACCGCATGCGCAACTCTAAAGTACATAAAGGGCAATTATAAATGGAGGTCTTAAAAAAAAAGAATTTTTAATGACTTATTATAATGTTTAAAAGGGCCATTAGACGTGGAAATTATCTTAATATTATCAATTTATTAGTAAGAGTTTTTCTTTTTGTCTCAGCTATTTTTCTTTCTTATATACACATCATCTTTAACGTTGTAACATTTTTCTTTTTAATTCTCTCTTTTTAAAATTTAAAAAATATTTTTACTCACTCTCTCATATTCTCTCTTTTTTTACTAATGTTTTCATTTTTATTTTCTCTAATTTGTTCTCTTTTCCTCTTTTGATTTCTCCATCTTCTTCTTTTTGTCTCTTTATCATTCCTCTCTCTCTCCCTCTTTATTTTCTTATATCTCATCTGCATGCTATTATATGCTTAAATGTAATGTAGTTGTTATAGTTAAGCGAAACAATTACTCAACAATTACCTAAATAGAGTGAGGTAACTAGGTCACTAAATTGAGCCAACTTACCTAACAGAAAAGTGATAAAAATGTTACAATTAAGTTGGAAAATTGTACTTTCAATATGAAATAATTATCCTAATAGAATGTGAAAACTCACTTTGATCGCAAATGCACAAAAATGTTATAACTAATCTAATGAAATAGCACGACTATGCCTTCAAAATGAGGTAATTGCCCTTGTGAATTGAGGGAATTAGTCTAAGTACATGAAATAAATATGCCTTCAAAATAAGCAACTACTTTAGTAAGATGAGATAACTTACCTAAAATGCTTATTCCTAAAAGTAGTGCAACTCATCTAGTTAGGTGAGACAATTATTTTAGTAAAATGATTTAACTATCTTATTGAAGTAAGGTTAGGCTAGAAAAAATGTCTGTGCCTGGTCAAACTTAAATCTAACGAAAAAAAACTTGATTTGACTAAGTTTCAGGCTAGATTCAGGTTTAGTAAAAAATTAGACAAATTACAAAAAAAAATCCTAAACTTATTTCAATTTACAATACTAGACTAAATTTTAAAAGTGATATTAATATGGTCAAACTTTCAATTTTTTTGCGAAAATAATTTGATATTAAGTTTCATGTTAACATCACCAATGTGACTCGTCATGTCAAATTTTTTGTACTTATCACATGATTGCCACGTGTCCACTATTTATCAACTAATTATTAATTTTAAAACATTAAACCCAATTCGGTTTCTTCCTTGTAACCCATTTTCTTCTATTTTTGATTGTCTTTGATTTTTTGGGTACATTTTTTGCTTCCTTCCTCATCGATTGTGGAAGTCCTTGAGGAGAAAGTTAGGCTCATACAGTCAACCTAGGGATGACCCTTAGTCTACTACATGGTCACTATTGGCAGTGAATGATTCAACCTCACCACTCGTGTCACCAAACCATTTAATCGACTTCACATCACTAATGTTAGCCTTGGTGTTAATAGGTTCTAGGTCATTCGTGATGAACTCTAGAAGTATAAAAAAGACTTGGGAATCAATTGGAGTTCTCGGTTGTGGAAAGTAACTTAAAGAACTTACATCCTTAAGACATCAAGGTCCAAGACAATGCAGTTCTTATTGTTAATAACATCTTTTAGCTTCATTGAGTAGTGAAGGAAAGAAGAGTAGCTTTGAACTCTATTCTACAAATCATTTACGAGTTCTCACCCAAAGTTCTTTTACTCATCAAACAAGATTCCAATCACAATAGACCTTTCCTTCTTGGGACATTCATGGAAACTCTATATTACTATTTAACAATTTTTGATTCTCTGGATGCTATGCTACACTGATTAATTATGGGACACTCGATATAGAAGGAAGAATAAAATGCAGTAGATAAAATCAATCACAACCAGAGTTAGAAGAAAATGGGTGACAGATATGGTTTGTATTACGTTTTCTTAGATATTTTAGTGTGTTTTAAGTGTTTATTAGATTATTATTGTATGTATAGGGTTAGAATTGTGTTATTATGAGTGTTTGTTTATATTCTAAGTGTTTGTTTAGTTTAGAGCATGATTTCAATTTTAATTGTATATTTTATAAGGTGTTTGATCTAATTGTGAGTGTTGGAAATCAAATAATTGAAGAACAATGAAGATGGAAGCTACATGAAGTCCATCACAATCGTGATAGGTATGCATAGGGCTACATGGCCTTTATTATGATCGTGCCTTATAAAGCACAATGATAACAGAGAGGAAATTCCTACAAGCATGATTATGACTCCTATATCATGATCATGACAAAGATTTCCTAGGTGTGAGTTTTTTCATCTATTTTATGGTTTGAGGGAATTTTTGGAACTGATCAAACTAGAAAACCCTTAGTTACACTCCCAAGACCCTAGTATACTACTTATGAAACTCACCAAACAATACAGCAGTCAACATCAAAGAGTGGATCAAAGGTCAGAGATCAAAAAGAACATCTAGGAATTCTAGCTTTCTCAATCAAGTCCTCAATAAAGTTTTTCTTCTTTCCTTTTAATTCTTTCATTGTTCTATCTGAATTCTAAGATGTTAAACATATTCACAAAGTTCTAAATTTCATACTATGATTTATTCTAGATTTATATTGTGACTTTGATTATTGTTGATTTCAATACATATTCAATTGTTTGTGATAATTATGTATGCATATACTTGATATCAAATCAAGAGAATAAATCAAAAGTAATCAGAATTATATTGTAGAATGAGATTTGGAAGTTTAATAGACCAGTAATTATCAAATTAACAATCATTCAAAGAGAGATCTTATTTGAGAAATTAGTTATCTAATAGATAACTTCAGATCTAATTCAAAATGTTAGGGATAGATTTATGAATTAAGAGATTGTATATTTGGAAACTTCAATTTTAATTAGGACTAATTGATTAGATCTTGAGAGAGAGTAATTAATATATTAGGAAATCTAAGATCAAACATATAATTGAATTAACACTAGTTAAGGAAACAAAATAAGGAAAGAATAAATCATAAGTATTCATTATTGATTAAAACTTTAAATTAATTGGTAGCTTACTGTTGCACTTATGATTTCATTTATTTGCTTTGCTTTATTATTTATTTCAATTTAAATTACTTATCTTTATTCAAATTGCATTTTGAATACCTTAGATAAAGTTAGGTTCAAATTGTTAACCTTGCATAATCCTCGTGGGAATGCTAACTTTATATACTACAAGATACAATATATATACTAATTTAATCAACAAGTTTTTGGCACTGTTACTAGGTATTTAGCTTTAAGAATATTGGAATTCCTTTGATCTAAGGAAATTTTCACCATTCTCGTTTCCTTGCAACTGCATGAACACAAGAATTATTCAGAGTTCAACTAAGATCGAAGACACTCCAACTCTTGACATCACAAGATAAGAAAGAGAAATCTAAAGAGCAGATGCTAAGAAGAGATTGAAATAATAATCAAGGAAGAATATAATCATGGAGACTAGTAGAGTGAGGCTAGGGTTTAACAATTCACAATAAAGCATCACTAAATCACTGGTTCAAATTTCATTTGAGATCAAACCACGTTGGTAAATATGCTACAAAATAACTTGCAGTTCTACAGGTTGGCCAATGAGGATCCTAATGCTCATTTAGTAAACTTTTTAGAAATATGTGAAACCTGTCGATATAATAATATGTTAAAAGATACTATTAGGATGAGGCTCTTTCCCTTTATACTAAAAGATAGAACTAAGGCATGATATCATTCCTTTAAACTAAACTAACATTATGACCTAAGAGCAGTTGCTGCGTAAATTTCTAAAAAAGTACTTCCTTCTAACAAAGACGACAAGGTTGATAAAGGAGATTACTAATTTCCAACAAAATGAAGAGGAGTCACTATACAAAGCTTGAGAGCATTACAAAGATTTCCAAAGGACATGTCCTTATCATAATTTACCAAAGGAGTTCCTGTTGTAAATGTTTTACAATGAAGTTAATCCACCTATTTGGGGCACTATAGATATAGCTTCTAAAGGATCTCTGATTGGAAAGTCAATCAAGGAAACAGAGGATCAATTAGAGGAGATGGAAAATAACAACTGTCTTTAGACGATGAATAAAAGAAGAAAGCAATTGACTTTCCAATATCAAAAAGGAGTCATTGTTGTAGAATCAATGATAGCATTATAGGCTGAGATGGTCAATTTAATAAGATAACTTAACAACCTAAAAGCCTCCTCATCAGCTCCAATTAAAGTAATTCAACATAGATGTGAATTATGTGGATAAGATAATCATGTTATTGCTGGTTTCTTATTGATGCAGAATAACCACATGTTTAAATTCAACTAGATGGGCACACAATTTGGTTAAGGAGAACCCCTATTATAACACATACAATCCTGGGTAGAGGAACCACCCAAATTTTTTTGGTCTCACAATGTGAGAAATCAAGGTCCACTTACATTTCAAGAAGATAAATCCAATGCCATCGATTCATAATAGGAAAAAATTATTAAAAAGATTATGAGCATAGACGAGGCTCAAAAGAGGTTGGAAGGTAAGTTCAAGCAATTAGCTAAAAATCAAGCATTTTTTGTCCACAATTTAGAGGTTCAAATGGGCCAACTAACAAATGCATTTTCTACAAGGAGAGAGGGGAGTCTCTCGAGTAATTTTGAAGTAAATCTAAGGGAGCAACTTAAGGAAATAACACTTAGAAATGGGAAAGAGCTAGAGCAACTAATGGAGAAACAAGCTGAACCCCACTTAGTAGAGGATTAAGAAAAGAGAAAAAGGATGAAGAAAAGAGTGAGGATCCTCCTTACATTGCCCCTCCTCCATAGCTACCAAAGATTCCATTCCCCTAGTGATTACTGAAGAACAAACTGGATACACAATTTCCAGAGTTTGTAGAGAAGCTAAAGACTTTGCAAATTAACTTATCTTTTATCGAGGTATCGGAACAGATGCCCAAGTATGATAAGTTCCTGAAAGATATATTATCAAACAAGTGAACTTGGGAAGATAACTAAACGTAGCATTGACTGAGATAACTAAATGTAGCATTGACTGAGAGATGTAGCTCCATTATCATTAATCACATAGCCTCCAAGCTAAAAGATCCAAGGAACTTTACAATATCCTGTGTGGTTAGTGAATTTAAGTTCATAATGTTGGACCTCATTTTCAGAGCCCAACATCAGAGACATGAGATGTCAGCCTAATACCCTATAGTTTTCAGAGTCCAACAATCCAGAGTCATAAAGCGTGAGCGGGTTTCCTTGTGGGGTTACTTCAATGACTCCTTATTAGCCATCGTCCCATAAGGGTGATGTACCCACACCAGTTAAACACCAATCACAATTTGACTTCTTCAAAACAATTATAGCTCTTTACCTCTTGTTTATTTTGAAACAAGAACCACCTCATTTGGAGCTCTATAGAGAAAGATATGACTAAAAATCCAAGTACGTTCATAACCGGGTTATGCTCTTCCAACAAATCCCTCATATTCTTTACATCAATATTTTTCAAATCTACATCAAAAGTTAAAAATTTTTAAGGAGAGGTAGAAAAATGTATTTGGAATCTATTCCTTTAAGAATCACTTCATTTGGAGGTCAAGTGATGAAGTTATGGCCAAAAGAGTCAAGTATGTTTATGTCCTCAATCATATTGTACCTCTCTTGGGAGAATTGGCATAACTTTCTCTGAAAACCTAGGATTAGGGTCATTATTAGATGGTTTGAAAGAGAACTTCTAGATCTACAACTTTTTCAAATACTCTAAGGTAAAATTTAATCGTCTACAGGGTCAAAAATGTGACTAGATGATAGGATCAGATGAATAGTGCACCAGACAATATGTCATCATCACCAGACGATACGTTATCACTAGACGAAACATCCTAACCAAATGAAGCATCCTCACCAAACAAAGTGTTCTCACTAGATGATACGTCCTTACTAGATGAAGCGTCCTCACCAGACGACACGTCATCACTAGACGATACGTCATCACTAGACGATACGTCCTCACCAGACGATACGTTATATACTCCTGAGCATCTCTACTTATAAGGACCATAACTTTTGACTCCAATATCCAAAAAATTCATACTTTATAGCGATGGAAGGCTAGAAAGACAAGCTATAACTTTCATGAAGACAACTTATCAAATTCATCCTAGATCAATCAAGATTTTTCCCTAAAGTCATAATACGAATTTTTCCCTTGTGAAAGACTTGAAATTTTGCACTATGCAAACTTGAAATGTTCTTAGCATAACCATTCAGCTACCAAAATGATTTCATTAAACTCTCAAATCTCAACTCATTTGTCTCATCACCTTCAACTACATCTGATCAGTTATAATTCCTTTCTTCCTTTCCATAGTATCTCGTTCCAAAATCATCAACTCAAGTTGATTGCTTCTTCACGTATATCTAATTTCAACTCACATCATCCATGCACCATTCACACTTCATTAACATCAAAAGAATGAAGTTTTTACAATGCTTTAGTGGGCATTTCGGGCCACCTTACAACATAGTCCAATATACTAACTTTATAAGAATAATAATTTCTGAAAATGCAACTAAAGCCTTGTTTTACATGATCTAACTTCAAAAGAACAAAAAATGAAAAATGCAGTGATGCCTTGACTCTCGACTCGATCACTCAATATCTTGTTCATCGTCTATAGATGGGCAGGAATGGGGGTGAGCATAAAGCTCGTGGGTAACAGTTTTATAATCGATAACAAGCAAAAACCCTTGAAAACCCTCATAATCATAACAAATTTTCATAAAAATCCATAAAACATAAATTTCTCAACTTGCATAAGTCAAACAGTTATCAAACTTGTCATCACATGTAAACACATAAGCACATCATAATGGTTTGGGTGAATCTAAAATAGAACGTACTACACAATTCCCATAAGGGTCTTGTGTAGCCGTGAACTTAAGGAAGTCTATGAAGGAGCTTCATGTCACTAGCGGGCAGGCCGAAGAAGCCTTTGGTCAAAGTTCACTTAACATACTTAGGGGACCACCACAAACCCACATAATCATGCATCTCACATCTTGTAAACTTATTGGCCAAATGGCACATGTTTGAAACATAACTTCATAAACTTGATATCCTTTTAAAATCATTTCCATTTTTGTTTCATAGTTCATCCACAAACTTCATACACACATATATAGCACTTTCTCAAAGCATTTAAAGAGCAATGAATGCACTTTTTAAAATTAGTTGAAAACATTTATTTCTCTTTTCTTGGAAGAAACATTAATGGCTTATTATTCAATTATAAAAATGTAACCCACCTTAGTCTCCTTGCTTAAAAACTTGCTCAAG
>JANSVA010018707.1:0-15148 GCA_025504915.1 Erythroxylum reticulatum | reverse complement strand
GCATTATTTCAAAATTTTTGGTGAATTTGAGGTACATTTGGACTAGGACAAATGCCAAGTGGTAGGATAAATTGATAGATGAAAATTTTAGATGATTTAGCCTATAATTGAGTTACATTTGGCATAGTTAAATTAGTAACAAATGGAATAAGAATTAATTGACAAATGGATCAATCATTATGTGACAAATGGGCTGATAAGTTGATGACAAATGGCATATTTGATTAATGGACAAGTGATTTAGTTAATTGGAGACATTTGGCAGCAATTATGCTTGATAAGTGTTGAACATGCCATAAGACATATGGCCATTCCTTTAGTAGACACCAAAATTTAGGTGTAAGTTATAGCAGGAGCAACTCCAACTATGGTGATTTCTCTTCTTGCTTCCTCTCACACACCACCGAAACACTCTTCCTTGCACCACCCTATATTTGTTTATGTTCATGTCTGATTGTTGCACCAAAATTCACGCTTCATCCTCACAAAGTTAAGTAGAGAATCAGAATATAGTTTTCTTATTGTCCTAGATGAAATCCTTCCAAGTTCCACCTTGAATGTATGATGCTTCTGCATGTTTGGAGTACTGATTTAGAGTGACTTTTGAGTTGGGATTAGAACTAAAAAGGTAAGTAAAATATTAGTGTTTACGGAATGTTATAATAGAGTACTGATTTAGAGTGACTTTTGAGCTGGGATTAGAACTAAAAAGGTAAGTAAAATATTACTGTTTATGGAATGTTATAATATAGAATTGATGATGATGAATTAGGATGAATTCAATATGATGTTAATGATTGATTGTGCTGGATTATGTGAGCTGTATTGTTTTCGTGGAACATGCTTCAGTATTTTGATCATATCTTGAACTATAGATATCCAAATATGTTGATTCTTGATTCAGATTAAATTAGATACATATGGATACAACTTTCCTGAAGAAGGAGAATATTAACTCTATCTCTAAAAATTTCAAAATTGGGATGGAATTCGAGTTAGGAGTTCTGTTATAGCTTTTAAAATAGTCTGAAATGTTTTGAGTATAACTTTCAGTATAGTGAATCAAATTGTATGATTTTGGTCCTATTAGAAACTGGAAACATAGTGTAACAATTTTCCAGAAGAAAGTGTTACTGAAATAAACCATTTTCCTTGTCATAGTGATCATGCAAAGTTATCCCAAAAGGGGTTTTTAGGATGAAAATGTTGAGGTGTGCTGGAATTTGATAGCTGGACTCTTTTTACTGAACATGCTTCAATATTTTAGCTATATTTTTATCTATAGATTTAAAAATTAAATTATTCTTGATTTAAATTGAACTAGAGACATTTTCCTAAAAATGTTAAGAAGAAATTAAATTTGAATTATGTCCTTAAGGGTTTTGAAATTAAGTCTTGGATTAGGCAGTAGCACTACCAGGGACAGAAATTAGGTCCTGTTGTTATTGAATAAACTGTATTGATGTAGGCTGAATTAGACTGAGGTGTCTTCACCAAAGTTATATCTTATTATCTTATCTTTAAATAGGTATAAATTTTGTAATTTTTTGTTACTTGAATTGAGAGATATGAGGTGTACAACTTGAATGCATGATCATGCATTAGCCAAACTTTTAAATGTACATAATCTGTGGTATTTTGAGTATAACTCATAGAATAATGAACCAAATTGAATGATCTTGGTATCATTAGAAACTTAAAACATTTGAAAACAAATTTTCAGAAGGAAGTGTTGCCTAATTTTGTCATATACCTTATCATAATAATTATGTGAAGTTAATCCCAAAGTATATTATGAGAAAACAATCTGAAATGTTCAATTGGGTTATGAAATCAGTTTCAAATTGTTTTATTATAGTCCAAAACCTAAGTACAAATTATGTTAATGAGGTTTTTGTTATATGAATGATATGGTGACAAAATCTTAATAAGATACCCAGACTTGTCATTGAACATACATTGTGTATATTGTCTATACATTGATGTGCATAAAGAAATACTTATATATTTATGCAAAATTGTGATATATGAAATTTTGTTTTGTATGATATAGAGGAGCACATTGGACGTCAGTCAGACATTGCTAGACCATCCAGGAAATAGCATATTGGAGTGTACTGTGAGTAACCTAAGATGGTCTCACCTTGATTTGTTTTGATTGTTACTGAATTGAATTTGATATTGATGAATGTGTATTAAATTGTGAACTGAATTTCAGACAATAATTGTCCGAGGCGTTTGACGCATATGAATATCATTGGAAGTGCTACTTATATATGAATGAGAATGACTAATTGAATTTGATATGTAGTGATTGTGTTCTGAATTTTGAACATGAATTGTCCAATTAGTTTAATATTTAGGTATGTATTGGAAGTGTTATGAATTGTCATGAAACTCTGTATGATATTTGAATTCTCAACAAAAATTGAATGCTGAACTTAGGTCTGATGATTATGAGATTCTAATTATGCATCATTTGTGATTGTTATGCATGGTAAGTTTTGTAATATATGCATTTCATAAAATGCATACTCAGATAAAGGTGTTATGACTAGAGTAGCCCATTTGATAGAGCTTTGAGCTCGGTTTTTTGCATGTAGAGCTTTGCTCCATGATTTCTGTCTACACGTAGAGCTTTGTCTATGGTATATGTTTCTAACTGAGCCCACTGGGCCAGTATTTGTATCCGTATGTGGAAGGCACTTAGTAACAACAATAATAACGAATATGGAGTTTCATATGCATCTATATTGATATATATATATATGTTTTGATTCATAATGATATCATGATTTTCCATGGTAATGTATCTATTTCGATTATACATGGTCTGAATGATTATATGTGAATTATGTGATCTTGTATGATTGATCTAGGTGATATCATCAATGATGGTTCACTCATTTAGTTCACAAAACTCATAAAAATTGCAACGTAGCTTTTCAAGTACAAGACAGGAGACCTAGTTCCTTAGACTGGACTAAAGGAACTTTTGGATTAAGTTATGGCTCAGAGGTCTATCAGTTGACATCAGAAGAGTTGTAGCTTATGTTTTGTACTCTTCCTAAAACTTGTATAAGGTTTTGTAAATATTTGTTATTGGATACAGTGTAAGCTTTTGTTCAATAAATACAATGTGAGTTTTTTTTTACAAGGAATGCAAGGAATGGTTTTAATTTGATGAATTGTAAACTATGTTAGATGATGCCATGTTAAGTTGGATTTATGTTCGCTCTAACATGCCATTATCATGGGATATATACTTGAATGTCCTTGGGCGTTTAGGTATATACTCTATGGTTATGGGGTGTTGCAAGAGGTGGCGCTCCTATGTTGGAGAGGAGTGCCAAGACTTTCCCTGAGCAGTCAGAGGAGAGGAGTAGTGGTGCTAGTAGGTTCAGACAGTTGAGAACTATCTCTGATCAAGCCTCAATGACTGGAGGCATTATAAGGGGAGAGAGGGATAAGCCCTTCGTTCCCAAGTGTGATCATTGTGGTAAGTTTCATAAAGGGGAATGTTATGGGCCGACTGGAGCTTGTTTCAACTGTGGGGAGAAAGGGCACATAGCTAAAGAGTGCCCGCAGTATACAAGAAGATAGGGAACTCAGATGCAAGCTTTGAAAAGGGCTGAGACTGTGGGACACAAGACTGCAACTGAAGTGGAAAGTTCTGAGGCAGCAAAGAAAGTGAATCCTCCAGGGAGATCGAGGGGACAAGCACTAGCCAGAGTGTTTGCAATGATGAGGGAGGACTTAGAGACCGCTTTGAAAGTTATGACTAGTATAGTTAAATTACTTGATGATGATGTTATTGTTTTAATTGATCTGGGGTCTACCCATTCTTTTATTTCGTAAAGTAAAATTGTGCATGGTAGAAATTTGAGCCCATTGGATACTCCTTTGATAGTTAGTACTCCAATCGGCCAGTATATTATTATTGGTCAAGTTTATAGAGATTGTGAGATATATATTGGTGGGAAACAATTATTGGTGGATTTAATGCCATTGAGAATAAGGGGATTAAAAGTGATATTGGGCATGAATACGTTAGAAAAGTATAATGCCAATTTAGATTGCGAACATAAGACAGTGGAGTTTGAGTTAGACGAAAGTAGAAAGGTGGTCTTTATGGGGGACAAGAAAGCAAGTCTGGATAAAATTGTTTCGGCTCTGACAGTAGAGAAAATAATGAGAAAATGATGTGAAGCATTCTTGGCATATGCAGTAGGCACGAAGGTAGATGGAGGGAAGTTAGAAGAAATTCCTGTGGTCATGGAATTCCTACATGTCTTTCCAAAGGAATTACCAGGACTACCCCCACCTAGAGAGATTGAGTTTTCCATCAACCTTCTTCCAGGTACTGCGTCGATCTCAATTTTGCCTTATAGAATAGCTCTAGAAAATTTGAAGGAACTTAAAGAGCAGTTAGAAGGGTTGTTGGAGAAAGGATATATTAGGTCTAGCTCTTCACCTTGGGGAGTTTTGGTTCTTTTTGTGAAGAAGAAAGATGGATCGTTAAGAATGTGTGTGGACTATAAGAAGCTTAATCATGTCACTGTCAAGAATAGATACCGCTCCCACGCATAGATGATTTTTTTGATCAATTACAAAGGGCAAGGGTCTTCTCCAAGATAGATTTGAGATCAGGTTACCACCAGTTGAGAATAAAGGAGTCCGATGTGTCAAAGACTGCTTTTAGAACATGATATGAGCATTTTGAGTTCTTAGTTATGCCTTTTGGATTAATGAATGCCCCTGCAGCCTTCATGGACTTAATGAATAGAGTCTTCAAGCTTTTCTTATACCGATTTATTATTGTGTTTGTTGATGATATATTGGTTTATTCCAAGAGTGATAAGGAGCATGAGAAACATTTAAGGATTGCTTTGGAGACATTGAGGAATAAAGAGTTGTATGCTAAATATGATAAACGTGAATTTTGGCTAAGGGAAGTATTGTTTCTTAGACATGTAATTTCAGAATACAAAGTGCATGTGGATCTGAGGAAGATAGAAGCTGTGGTGAAATGGGAAGCATCTAAGAATATAGCAAAATTGAGGAGTTTCTTAGGTTTAGCTAGGTATTACAGAAGATTTGTAGAAGGATTTTCCATGATAGCAACCCCACTTGCCAAATTGTCAAGGAAGAATCAGAAGTTTGTGTGGGTAGAGGAGTGCCAGAACAATTTTGAGGAATTGAAGAATAAGCTCACAATTGCACCGATTTTGACTTTGCCTTCTGGTAATGGTAAGTATATAGTGTATAGTGATGCCTCAAGGAAGCGATTAGGGTGTGTGTTAGGCAATTAAAACCTTATGAGATGAATTATCCTAAGTATGACTTGGAGTTAGCTGCTATAATTTTTGCCTTGAAAATTTGGAGACATTACTTATATGGAGTCACTACCAGGGTATTTATAGACCATAAGCGTCTTAAGTACTTGATGAGCCAAAAGGAGATAAATTTAAGGCAAAGAAGATTGTTAGAACCATTGAAAGATTATAACTTGATGATAGATTACCACCCAGGAAAAGCTAATATAGTAGTGGATGCATTAAGTAGGAAATCTACTATGGCACATAAGAGGAAGATATATCTTCCTTTGTTGGAGGAATTAGCTAGACTTAAGGTAACACTGAGGCAAGTCAAATCTGGTTGTGTATTGGCTAATTTTAGAGTAAGGCCAAAGTTGAATGAGAAGATTAAGGAATTACAGGAGCAAGATCAATATTTGAGTAAGCTCAGAGAAGAGATTAAAAGTGGTAAACCCTCTGAAATAGAGATAAGAGAAGATGGATTGATGGTGGTAGGTAACAGACTACATATTCCCAATATATTAGAATTAAAGGATGAAAGTATTGATGAGGCACACAATGCCCCTATGCAATACACCCGGAGAGCACAAGAATGTATAGAGATTTGAAAGAACAATTTTGGTGGAAAGGAATGAAGAAAGATGTTGCGGAGTATGCTAGAAGATGCTTAGTGTCCCAGCAAGTTAAAGCTGAACATCAAGCACCTATTAGTGAGCTTAAACCTTTGTCAATTCTTGAATGGAAATGGGAAAAGATTACAATGGATTTCTTAATGGGATTGCCAAGGACTAACAGGAAACATGATGCAATATGTGTGATTATTGACCGGCTAACGAAGTCAGCATATTTCTTGCCAATCAGACAAGCAGATTCCCTAAATACTTTGGCCAAGAAATACATAGATGAAATAATTAGACTTTATGAGATTCCAAGTTATATAATCTCGGATAGAGATCCCATATTCACCTCCAGATTTTGGGAAAGCTTACAAGAGGCTTTGGGAACTAAGTTACACTTTAGCACAACTTTCCATCCATCGACCGATGGCCAATCAAAGAGGACAATCCGAATATTGGAGGCAATGTTAAGATGTTATGTTATGGACTTCAGAGGCTCATAAGATGATCATCTGCCTTTAATTGAGTTTGCTTATAATAATTCCTACCACTCAGGAATTCAAATGGCACCTTATATAGCCTTGTATGGTAGGAGGTGCAAAACTCCTATTTGTTGGGGTAAGGAAGGTGAAAGGAGACTTTTAGGGACTGAGTTGGTACGAGTTACAGTTGACAAGATTAAATTGGTGAAGCAAAGACTCAAAGCAACTCAAGATAAGATGAAAGTTACACGGATGCACATAGAAGGGAGATGGAATTTGAAGTTTGAGACAAAGTGTTTCTTAGAGCCTCTCCATGGAAAGGAGTTTTGAGATTTGGTAAGAAGGGCAAGCTTAGTCCAAGATACATAGGCCTTTATGAGATTATTGAGAAAATTGGGCCTTTAGCCTACAAGTTAGCCTTGCCACTAGAATTGTCTAAAATTTACAATATCTTCCATGAGGAAATACCGATTGGATCCTTCACATATAGTCCAACCTTCAAAGGTTTAATTAAGAGAGGATTTGACTTATGAAGAAAAACCAGTGGAGATCCTAGATTCGAAGAAAAAGGTCTTGAGAAACAAGACGGTGAAGCTAGTTAAAGTCTTACGGAAGAATCATGCAAAAGATAAGGCAAAATGGGAGCCTTTGGAAGCAATGAAAGAGAAGTATCCACACCTCATAGTAGAGGAGAGTTGTTGGGCCCCAAATTTTTTAAATTATTTATTTAGTTATTTAGTTATTTATTATTTATTATTTTATTTATTTTTAGAATTAAGTCCATTAATTTAGTGAGCATAAGTACAAATTAGAATTTTTGAACAAAAATGTTAGAATTAAATTAGAGTATAGTATGGTAAATTAGAGTATAGTATGGTATTTTAACGGACTAAGGAGTAAGAAGACATTGCATTAAAATGAAGGGAAAAAATTGGAAGGACAATCAAAGAGAGGGGTATAATTGGAAAGACAAGAATAAAATGTTGTCTTGAATTAGAAGAAGAGAGAAGAATCATGGAAGCTAGGGAAAATAAGAGAGAAATTTTGTGAGAAGAGAGAAAGAAGAGAGAAAAATGTGGGAGAAGAAAAAATGTGGGAGAAGCTAGGAAAGAAGAAGAAAACGTGGAAAGAAGAGAAATCAAGCTTGTTAGAGGTAACAATCTTCATCTTTCCTTCTTGCTTGAAAAATAAAAGGGATTAGAGAGAGAATGGGTTGAATATGAGAATTTGGTTTGTGTTAGGGAACCAAGGAAATCTTACCCAAGAGCAAGAGGAAAGGCACAATTGAGTAAGATTTTCCAAACAATTTAGGTGAGTAATGTGTTTATAGTTATGGTGTGAATGGACAATTTGTTTACTTGTATGTGTATATGCTTAATTGTTTGAAATTGAATTATTGTGAATGTTGGAAATTGCAATATGATTTATTATCATGTCATGCCTTGAAAAATGCTATGAAATTTTGTATAATCAAAAGAGGGAATAGCTTGAAAATTATGAAAATGTGAGTATGTGATGAAATGAATTAAGCATGAATATTTGCTTGTGTTTGGGCAAAAGAGAAACCATTTCGTTAGTCACGTGCATATTAACCTAAAGTCTTCTCCCAACTGCTCGCTTGTGGCATATGAGCTCCGTAGAAATGGACTCATTTTAATCATGGTGTAAACTTCGGTTTCTCCATTTGCGATCCATAGGATTCTCAAGCCATTTGTTTGTGCATTGCATCTTTGATTTTTCAAGTATGATACAAAATTGAGTGTATGCTTTAATGATTAAATATACATGATATGTTCTATATGATGATATTTGCTTAGCTATGAGTTTATAAGTTTGAATTGTAGATGATTGAATTGCAAGAGTAAAATGAGGTATAGAAGTGGGTATATATATATATATTTACATGCTTGATTATGTGGCTCGTTACCAATGGATATAAATATATTAACTACTGAGTTTCGTAGCTTAACCCATTATTTTTCACTCCTCAAGTGCAGAACGAGAAGATCCGTGATTCTTGCAAGGCATTGGCAACTACAAGATAGTTAGAGATATTTTGTAACTAAGTTAGTGACTTTATTTTGGATAGCTTTATAGGCATATCAAACATGAGCATACAATTGTATTTTGTATTAAACTATCGATGTGGATGTTTATATATAACTAAAGGTAGGCTCAAACTCTATTTTGAATTCATAATGAAATGAAGACTTAAAGAAGTTCTTTTGTTTATAATGTTATTTATCTTCTTTGTTGAGATTGTTAATTATTGTTAATGTTGGAATAGTATGTTGTGTTGAAAGGTTGGATGTGCATTTAGTAGTTGAATTGATATGAAGTGATATTGCACTACAAAAGTTGAATTTAGGAATATTATAAGTGAACGTGATGTTAGAATGGATGTAGGAACCATTAGAAAGGCTTTGGAGGGGCATAGGTGTCACCTATGTACGTTATATGAACTTTAGGTTCACCAAATAGACCTTCTTAGATTTGAAAATGTCCCCAGTTCAGTCCATGTCCATTAAACGGATATTAGGTCCATTAAATTGTCCTTTTGGGGTCTAGAAAGCACCCTCGAGCTCGTCTATGTTCGTTAGGGGGAGATGTATGTCTGTTTAGAAGACATACACAAGATAGCTATAGTAAATTGCCATTTTGACCCTTTTGGAGGCAAAATCTCTCTTTGAGTTCTTCATAAAACTTGTAGATCTGGAAGTCCTCTTTGAAACCATCCTAAACAACCTTAATCCAACATCTTTAGTGAAAGTTATGCCTATTATCCCAAAATAGGTACAGTTATAAATTGTCGGCTCATCGATGCTTTTCTATAATACATTTTAGGCTTGAATGAAACTTGAATGTACTTAGTAGAGAAAACAAAAATGAGTGCTATGTTAGGGTGATGTTTGAAAACATAAACATAAGAAGGGATTGTCATATATCTATTGATCAAATAAGAAATTTTTGGGATGTTATGAGAATAAAGATGAACTGATGATGGCTAAGGAGAGTTCATCGAAATAACCTTTCTTGGTAATATGCTCATGTTTTATGACTCTGGAGTTAGACTATAAAAATGGGGTCCAATAGAAGGTTACAAGAAAGACAGGTAAGTTATGGAGAGCATGCCCCTTTACAGATAGAGTAGGCTTAATTATAATATAATTCTTATAAACGGATTTCAAATCCAAAACTTAAAATTTACATCTTATCTCTGGTTGAAGTCCATTCTTATCTTAAGGGGAGATTCTCGCTCATTTTTATTGCCTAAGGAGATTAGTTTGTCTTCATTTTTATCCATAAGATAAGATTCCTTATAAGCTTATCATTCCACTTTGGTAAATATCAATAATTGTTTAGTTTGAGTCACTGTACATGTTGAATCGAAAACCTTTAGCTTTATCTTTTCCTTTTAAAGATGTTAGGCCACCTGTATGAGCGGCAAAAATTTTTTCCATATGCTTTCAAAGGTGAAAAAATCGTCCTTATGCTTCAGGGCTTGTTTGATTTATCCTCTTTCAATCATCCCTATCTTTATTTTCATGAAATTTTCTGAAACCACAGGAGTCTTTTTGGCTGGAGCTATCATTAATGAGGAAAACTTGCTCTTAACAACATAAGTTCTAAATTCTTTTTTTAATAAAGCCTCTAAGTCAGAGACAATAGTCTTCATACCAATTCCTATTCGGTAATGGATATCAGTTTCGCTGAACTTGGAAAATTCTTTCCTTAACTTTGTATTGATAGTAATAGGAAATTGTTCAGATTTTCCTACCATGATAAATTGATAGGCATCATATTGCTTATCTTTATAAAAAAATGATCCAGTAGATAGTATCTTCAGCATCGAAGTATCACTTGGATTTATAGTTGGATTGTTTAAATAACAATCTTTGAATCCTTGAATCCATTTAGGCAGTAAAGAAATCTCAGGAAACTTTGGATTAGTTAAATAAATTGCATTTATGGCACTGAAATCGTACCAATCATGGATTGCTTGAGGATGAGCTCCTTGTAAAAAATTCAATCTAGGATATATTCCAGAAAAGTCAATATAGAAAAAATCATTATTTGTTAGAGAATATAAGTCTCTCATAATTGTGTAATGTGCTTGAACAATAGGATCATTTTTGGGAGAACTCTCTATCATAATATTTCTAGGTATCTGAGATTTTCAAGAAGCATCTAGTCATAAAGAGATATTATCTAGAATAAAAGCCTTTGGTTGAGATATCTGTTGATATGTAAGAGAAGATCCAGTAGATTCGAAATCTTCATTTATCTAAACTTTTGTTGAGTGATCTATAAAACTTTTGCCCATCGTAATTGAAATGATTTATCTTGGCCTGCCATATATGGAAAAAAGAGAGAAGTAATTCAGTTATCTCATGCGATATCGAGGGAAATTCAACATCTAGCAAATCTTTTATCCATGCTTGGCATGTATCTATATCTTCAAACATTTGATCTAATAGACCAATATCTCTTCTATAGGGTTGGCCATCCCTAGTTAGAAAATCTGTAAGAATATTATAGTTAGATTTAATTATCTCAATATCAAACTAATATTTAGCTAAAAGTGTTTGCCATCGTATATATCACTTATATTCATGCTTAAAAGGCAAATTATTTTGAATAAATGTTGTTACTTAAGTATTATTTGTTCTTAATTAAAAAATAGTAATAGAAAATGATAAAATTTTTGGCAGGTTTTTACTATTGTCAATAATTCTTTTTCATTTATATGATATCGTTGCTGAGTATCTGCAAATGTTCCTGAAGTATACCTGCACAGAGACTCATTAGATTTCTCATCAACTTTGTTATAATATCTTTTTTAAAACCCCACTCCATACATAATCAAAAGCATCGATCTCAAGAATCAAATCATCATTATCACAAGGTAAAGAAAGTTTAGGTAAAGTAGAGCACATAACTTGAATCTTTTTTACTTGTTCAATCAAATAAGGTGAAAATTCAAATCATTGATCCTTCTTTAAAAGCTTTTGAAAAGGTTACCTTATCTCAGCTAAGTTTTAAATAAAATCCGATGCATAGTTTAACACACCTAAAAAACTTTAAACTTGTTTTTTATCTTGTAATGTATCTGCAAATTGAGAAATCTTTTCAAGAATATGTGATTGGAGTTTAACTCCTTTACCATCTAGCTCCATTCCAAGAAATTCTATCTCAGTTTACCATATCTTAGCTTTCTTCTCAAAAAGAGGAAGACCATGTTTTTCACATAATTAGCAAATGTATGAAGATATAAAATATGATGAGCAACATTATTGCTAACTATTAGAATATTGTCTACATAACAATTTATAAAATTACGAAACCTAAAAATATTATCTATTTTTCTTTGGAATACTTGTGGGACATTTTTAAAACCAAAAATCATTACTAACCATTCATAATGACCTTATAGAGTAAAAAAAGGCAGTATAAGGGATACTACATTTGTTCATCTTTATTTGCCAAAATCCACTTTTACAGTCAAATTTAACGGCTTCCTCCTCGAGCTAACATACACTAACTTTGCGGTTACAACTTCACATTTTTTTAGTTGATAATCAAAAGGTTATGGAAGATCCTAGTTGATAAATAAGTACTTTGAGTCAAATGCGTTGAATTTTTTATCTGATAAATGATAACCTCTGGACAATTCAACTTAGATACAATTGCTCTCTGTCTATGGTGCAAATCTTGAAGTTAAGAGATTATGTCAGGTAGCATGTCAAAGTTAATATTGAGAATGGAGCAACTACAAGTTTGAAATATGATCCCACTTGGAGATTCATCCAACAATTCTAAAACTAGCTACAGTCAAAGAGGTTCTTGGTAACAGGCTCTGTGGTCCTGAAACATTCCTAAGGTCTCCTCCTATTGATCTCCTCTTAAACATTGCTCTCAATCCTGATAAAGAAGAGTCTTATCTGGTGGAACAAGAGCATTTCGGGTTGCTTCACCAACATATCTTGCAAAGAAATATTAACACAATTTCCATGTATAAACTAGCATAAACTCTTGTGATTGCCTCAGACTAATCTTAAATCCTTAGTCATTCTTTGGCTTGCAATTAAACGGAGACACTTCACTACATGAGCTAAAGCATAGTTGAAGATTTCAACCTTATGCTCCCTTTGTAACTAGGAGGATGAGACAACAGAACATTTTTTTACCTCCAATATGATTATTCCTCTCATATCTGGAACAGTTTGATTCAGATAAGTCACTTCCCCTCTCCTCCTTTGGATTGGAATGATTTAATAAACTGGTCATGTTAGGTTCTCAAACTTAGAAAGAGGATTCTTTTGTTTACAAAATTTCTTTGGAGTCACTATGGTGGGAGAGGAACAGAAGGGTTTTTTAAAACCTTCAAGAATGCATTGGTACCGTAAGGAAACAATTAATGGCTTAAGACCTTCATACTAAGTGTAGCCGATACTTAGCTAACTCCTAGAATATTCTGTTGGTTTATGCCCTACAGCTAATCACTTTGGTTGTAGTTTAGTGACAAATTATTTAAAAGGCATATTTATCTTGTACACGTTTAAATGTATATGATAAAGTCCATGGAATAATTATACATTGCAAATGAAATTATAATTATGAGATTCATATTGCATTTATGTAATATTCCTAAATGTTCGTAGTCATTGTTCTATTAAGATTGGACATTAATAGAATGGGAAAAAAAACTAGCACATGTTTTATTTTTCCTTATGAAAGAAGTAGTCAATCTCATAGGCTAAAGTATAGAGATACTTAAACAAATGTGTGCTTGTTAGAGAACAAGTTCACTGAACAGACCCGATATGAGAAATCTATTTGAAACATTGCTTGTATGTATATGGAATTCTCATTGTGATGATTATATAAGTGATCATTTGACTTGAGGTCATCAAAGTTATCTTGTATGGGGATTGTTATGTTTTGATACTACTTATGATCTATTTAATCATAGGTCATTTATGTTGGGCCCCGATTCTTTTTCTTACTAAATTAACATGTGATCAGTTTATTGTGGGGTTAAGTTTGATTAATTGCTTTAGGTTAGAATAATTTGAGGTTTTATTGCTTAGGTTGATGGGAAAAATGGAGGATTAAGATTAAATTAGAGTTTTATATGGTGTTAGAAAAAATTAAAGGAATAAGATGTGTAGGGACAATTTAGGAAGTTCACTTAAGTTGTTTAAGTTTAAGGTTTTATAAGGAGGGGTAGTTTAGTCTTTTTAACTTAATTAAAAGAAGAAAGAGGGAACCAAAAGGCTTGTGGTCGCATGTGTGAAGGAAGGGAACTAATTTTTGTTTAGTAAAAAGGAGAGAGTGAGTTTTCGGTGGAAAAGGAAAGAAGAAGAAGAGAAGAAAACTAGGGTTTCACTTTCTTTGCTTTAGAAGAAGGATTTTAAGCGTTGTCCAAGAAGAAAAGAAGAAAAAGGAAGGTTTAATCTTCCATTAGAGTCAAGAAGCAATTTTCATGGGTGGTTTTCTAAGGTGAGTTGTTTTCAAAATCCCTTTAAAATTTTGATGGGTTTTGGTTGAATTGGCTTAGGAAAGGCATGGGTATAGTAATTATAGGATCCATTACATGCTTTCGCTTCCTTAGATTTTCAATTTTTACATCCCTTGTAATTTGGGATTTTTGTGATTTTTGAAGAAGGTCAAGTGAGGCAAGAGGAGCTAGAAGGAAGGCAAATTGATCAAGCTTAAAGCAAAAGGATTTTAGGTGGGTAATATTTTAATAATTGAGTTAATAAGCTAGGTAAGTTTCTTGCCATAAATGCAAATTAATGCTTTCCAATAACTTTCAAAATTTGCATTTATTACTGTTTGGGATGGTTGGGAATTGTATTATGTGTCTTTTGTATGTTAATAAATTGTGGAAATATTTGCAAAGTTGTTTGACAAGTGAAAAAAAATGAAACGAGAAATGGGATTTCGGAAGAATGTGATGTTATGATTTTTCTTACTTTCGGAAGGATACTATTTTAGCAAATATGTGTAAATTATGTGAAATGCATGATTTTCTGGTTTGTGGTGGTCCCTTAAGAGTCAAGTGCACTTGTCTGTTTATAGGCTTCTCCCGCCTACCCGCTAGTGGCATTGGAGCTCCTCATAGACTCCCATAAGTTCACGGCTACACAAGACCGCTTCGCGGGAATGTATAGTACGTTCTATTTCGGATCCACCCGAATCACTTTTCTATGTGCTTATGTGATATTTGACTTGTATTATGTTGAATTCGTCAATATTTTGATAAGTTGATAATTTTGTAAAATTTTATGTGTTATGCTTGATCAATGTGAAATTTTGCCTTAAAAATAAATGAATAAAGAATGTTTTTGCTTGTTCTTGGTTATTAATGTGTTACCCACAAGTCGTCGTGCTCACTCCCTTTCTTCCTTTCCCATCCATAGGTGAAGAGCGAGAAAAAGAATAGCCGCATCGGGATCGAGGCATTACTCCTATTTATTTTTACTTTTGAAGCTTTCTTTGGAAACAAAGAATTAGATGCACTTTGGAGCACAAATCACTATTCATGTGATCTTTCTTTGTAAATTGACTTTTTGAAACTTTGATGTATTTGGGCTAAAAGTGCCCACTAAAGCTTTGTAAAATCTTACATGATGATGTTGATGAAAGAATTTTGGATTTTATTGTATTTTGCATATGATTGATCAAAAGGTGATGTTGTATAGTTTGAAAATGACAAGAAGAGTAG
>JANSVA010018690.1:0-15150 GCA_025504915.1 Erythroxylum reticulatum | reverse complement strand
AGCATCTTTTGTATTAGGATATGATGATGTACACTTTCGGATGGTTTAGGAAAACTACCAATGTATACATTTGGTTTCTAAGAAAGGAAAGAAGGAAATTGTTATAAATAATTATGTTTTTCTTTATGATGTTATATAAGAAAAAAATGATGATCCATGTTAAGTGAGTGTTGTAATTGATCGTAGCGTGCCGTTATCATAGGTTATGTATTGGAATGACCTAAGGGTGTTCCAGTATGTACCCTAGGGTAAGGGGCGCCACATATACTCTCCCTAACCATCCTTTAACAACTGTTCAATTCTAATTGAGGCCGCTCGGAGTTCTGTAAAATTGCCCAAATTAGAAATGGCTAGCCTCATTCTGATTTCCATATTCAAACCGTCTTCAAACCATCTACATTTATCTTCCTTAGTTGGGATCAATGTAGTTGCATATCTCATTAACTCATTGAATCTTATCTCGTACTCTGCCATAGTGAGCCTACCTTGTTTCAAATCTAAGAATTCTTTCATCTTTTGATCCATATAAATCTTAGGCATATACTTCTCTTAGAATACCCTAAAAAAATCTTCCCAGGTCAAACTACAAGGTCTGGTGGTATTACCCGGTATAGTCTTCCACTAGTGGTATGCAGGACCTTGCAATAATGAGATTGCATAATCAAATCTTTCATCTGCCTCACAGTCCACTGGTCTAACACTCTTTCCGTTCTCTCTAACCACCCTTTGGCCTCAACCAGTTCTGTACTTTTATGGTTTTTCTCCTCACAGGAATTCTTGGAGGCATTAAAGTAAACTCAGGTATATGAGACCTGATATTGGCTCCTATAGTCTCCATGTCAGCTGACTCTCCAATTTGATACCCTATAGAGGGTGACCTATAATAAAGAAAAGTTATGATCACTATCTGAATATCTCACTATTGATTATATTATGCCCTTAAAGATCCAAAACCATGCTCTGATACCAAAAATGTAACATCCCATTACCATAAAGTATATACCCGAACATCTAAGGTCATTCAAGTACATATCCTATGATAATAATATGTTAGAGCAAAAAAATCCAACTTACACATGGAATCAACTAACTTAATTATAAGTCATGAAACATTAAAACCTTTCATTGTATTAATTCACGAAATCTTACATTGTATTTTACAAACTTTATACAAGTTCTAGACAAAAACTACAAAATACAAGTTACAACTCTTCCGATGTCAGCTGACAGACCTCTGAGCCATAACTAGTCCAAAATGTTCCTCTAGTCCAAATTAAGAAACTAGGTCCCCTGTCTCGTACCTAAAAAGCCACGTAATTTCTGATGAGTTTTGTGAACTCAATGAGTGAACCATCATTGATGATTTCACCCAAGTCACATACACAAATCACATATTTCACAAATATTCATTTAGAACATGTAAATTCCAAATACTCACATTAACATGGCATAACATGCAATCATTGCTAATTAGAACAGATATTTACCAATACAAATGCACATGAGACTCAAAATTCATTATTAATGTTGTGACCGAGTGCCTATCATATACGTATATAAATACTGGCCCATTGGGCTCAGTCAAAACAGAATCACGGAGCACAACTTTATGTGTAGAATCAGAAATCACAAAGCAAAGCTTTACGTGCAAGCGCTTTCATACTAGCTGCTCCGGTCACAACATTTTTATCTGAGCATGCATTTTATGAAATGCATCAAATACAGAATATGCCATGTACAATAGTCACATATGATGCACAGTCATAGTTTCATAGTCAACAGACCTAAGTCTGGCATTCAACTTTCATTAAGAATTCAAATATCATTCAAAATTCAAATACACATTGAACACTTCCAATACATTCCCAAATATTAAACTCCTAAGACTTTAAGTCCGGAATTCATAAACAAATCACAAACATTTAATATTTGGAAATTAAAAAAATATAATCAATCCTAAGAAAATCATCTAGTTTGACTCACAATAGGCTCTAATATGCTATTGCCTGGATGGTCCAGCAATGTCTGAATGGCTTCCAATATGCTCCTCTATATCGTACAAAACATATTTACAAATATCACACTTTTGCACAAATGCATAATTATTTTTTTATGCACATCTATGTATATCAAATTTATGCATAATGCATGTTTAACGACAATCCTAGGTATCTTATTGTACTTCATATCGCCAAATCATTCACAAAGCCTTTAAAAATACAGTTCAAGAGCTAAGTCATAGACATGCACATCTCGCATGTTCGTGTATAATAACTAAGAAAAGTCATGGTCGAGCAGTCTAAATTAATTCAGTCACGAGTGTGAGAACTTAACTCATGCCCGTGCATATCTTAATATCATGGGTGTGAGATCTTAACTCACGCCTGCGCATATCAAATGACCCCTTTTATATTTGTCTAACAACATACTTTCAGGTCAACTTGCTTCATCATTTTGATGATACAATTAGGCAATACTTTCTTCTAGACAATTGTTCTCCAATTTCTTAACCTTCTAATGATACAAAGATCATTCAATTTGATTCAGTATTTTCAAAGTTATACTAAATTTACTTTGGACTATTCTTAAAACCATAACACTACTATATATTTACTTTAAGTCAAATTTTGTAATTCTTAGAGATAGAATTAAAAATTATTCTCTTCAGACACTTTGTAGCCTTATGTCTCTATCTCAATTTGAATTAATAATCATTCCATTTGGAAACTTATGGATCAAAATATCGAAGTATGTTCAGTAAAATCATTCTAGTTATCATACTTCATCACAATCAACATTTTCATCTTAAATTAATCAATCAATCCATTTAAGGTGGCTATCATTTTTGGTGGAGATGAAGATGAATGTCTTAGGATTCTCTTAGTTTAAGAATTAAGTCATTTGGATATCAGGTGAAGAAGTTATAGCAAAAATATCAAAGGATGCTTAGAAACAAACTTAATGTTGAAGGTTGCGATTGTATGAACCTGCACTTGCACGATCTTGATTTTGCGATCTTCATTAACGAAGTCGTGATCGTGTTAAAGCATTATTGCGATTTCTTCTCTTCTTCACGAACAGCCTCTTCATTTTCTCCTTTCATTTTTTGTCATTTGTTCTCACTTCTAAAACATCTATTATGCACTTCTATACCCAATTCAATCTCTAAACAAATCAGATTTAAACTTACCGGTCAAACACCAAAAATCTGAAAACTTATATTCACTTCCTCTCTCTACTGTAACCTTCCAAAATTTTACTCACACTTCAATCTTCTTCACTTAACATTTAAAACACATAAACCAATTCTTCTAACTTCATTTTAGCTCATCAACACACAACAATTAAAAAATACAAGATTCGTACTTAACCATCAAAATCCGATTCTCATACTTGTAAATTTTAGTTTCTGCATTTTATTCTCTATCTACACTCATCTGATGCATTTTCCCATTTTTTCTGCTCATTCATTTTGTCATAAATTTATCATTTAAGCAAATCTATTTCACGACCTCACTAAAACTTCATTTCATATCATTTAACTCATTTAAATTCATATAATTCCATCTCTAAAAATACTTCACAATTTCATGCATAAGCAGTGAAATCACCATATATATTTTTACATCAACTTTCCAGCACTTTTGCATATCCATTTCAATATAACAACAGAGCCTATTTCACACTTTTCTGGACAATTCCTATTTCACAAATCTTTCATTTATCATCACATTCATTAACCACCAAAACTACACTTCTCTAACATCTCATGATAAATCCATATGCAGAATTAACAATAGTGAATCATCATCAAAATCACTTACTTGATCTAGCAATAAGAAGGAATCAAGGGTACAGAAAGCACAACAATTTGCTATTTGGCACTAAGTGTTTTCTCACAGTGAAGAACAATAGCTATAGTAAACTTTCCTTACTCAAAATATCAGAATACGTGTATGCTTTGCATGTCTTTCACGTGTCACTATTCACGTGATCCAATTGTCACAATTTGACTAGATATATTTCCTAGTCCAAAATACCTTATATTTTCAAAAATTTCCTAAAATTCACCAAAAATTTTAAAATAATCATAACATGATCCAAATAAAATTTCACCACAAATAATTCACAATTCACATCTTAATTGCATTTATAGCTCAATTAAAGCCGGAAAATGTCAATGAATGCATGTACAATCATATTCATGCACAATAATCAAAATTCGCACAATAATCAAAATTCTTATGTATGTGCAAAAATGTGCAATGCATGATATATATTTTTCTAGTTTCTCGTTAATTTCTCATAAGTCACTATTCTTGCCTTAACATGGGTAACAGGATGTTACATATTGGTGACGAACCATACAATCAAGCATATATATATATATATATATATATACACATCTATATCTCATTTTTATCTAGGAATCTAATCATCCACAATTCTAACTTAAAACCCATGATTAAGGAATATCATCACATAAAACATATAATATATATTTAACCATCAAACATAATACTCAAATGTATCATACTTGAAAAATCAAATGAAATGCACAAACCAACGACTTAAGAGTCCTATGGATCGAATTGGAGAAACCGAAGTTTACATTATGAACTAAATGAGCCCGTTTCTTAGGAGCTCATATGCCACAAATGGGTAGCCGGGAGAAGGCTTTAAGTCAATGTGCACATGACGAACGAAATGGTTTCTCTCTTGCCTAAATATAAGCAAATTTTTATGGCAATTCATTCCATCACATATTCATATTTTCATGCTTCTCATGTTAATTCCTTTTTTGATTATACAAAATGTCATAGCATCTTTCAAGGTATGACATGATGATACATCATAATGCATTTTTTCAACATTCACAAAAATTCAAATTCGTGCAATTAAGCATACACACGTACAAGTAAGAAAATTGCCCATCTCAACAATAACTATAAATATATTACCCACCCAAATCACTTGAAATTTAAAGTTCAATTGTGCCTTTCCTCTTGCTCTTGCATGGAATTTTCTTGGTTTCCTTCAAATAAACCAAAATTCCATTCAAACCAATGTTTAATTAAAAATTCATAAAACTTCAAAGAATAAAAAATATAAATAACAAATTGAGTTTAGACTTAACCTACCCATAATGTATTTTGGCTAGAAAAACCAAGACCTAGTTTAGAAATCCATGATAAATCAAATGGGTTTCTTGAATCCTCTTCTCTCTCCCTTCATTTAAATTACAAAACTCATTTCTCTACTTTTTTTTTCTACCCAAACAATAAGAAAGATGAAACTTACCTAAAACTTAGCCAATTCTTCTTCCTTCTTCTTCCTCCATGATATTCTCTCTTCTTTTCCTAGCTTCCACGATTTTCTTATTCTTTTTCTTTGTTTTCCATGTTTTTCTGTAAAACTCACGCACTCTTCCCTTCTCCTCTCTTCTTTCTTATTCAAGACAACATTTTATTCTTGTCTTTCCAAATTTGCCCCTCTTCATTTAATGTAATACCTATTAGCTCCTTTAGTCTATTAACTACCATACTATAACTAATTCTAGCATTTCTATTCTAAATTCTAATTTCTATTTATGCTTGCTAAATTAATGGACTAAACTCTAAAATTAATTAATTAATTAATAAATAACAAAAAATTGGGGTCCAACAATTTTCCTCTTCTTAAAGAATTTTGTCCTCGAAATTCTTACCAAAGTCTACAATAAGGTGTGGATACTTCTCCTTTATGGCTTCCAAAGGTTCTTATGTTGCCTTGTCTCTTGTATGGTTCTTCCAAAAGGTTTTAACCAGTTTCATAGTCTTGTTTCTAAAGACCTTTTCCTTTGAATCTAGAATCTCTATTGGTTGTTCTTTGTAAGTCAAGTCCTGCCTTAATTGAACCTCTAAAGTTTGGACTATATGTGACAGATCTGATTGGTATTTTCTCAACATTGATACATGGAAGACATTATGAATCTTAGATAATTCTGGTGGCAAGGCTAACTTGTAGGCTAGAGGCCCAATCTTCTTATTAATCTCATACTGGCCTATATATCTTGGACTGAGCTTGCCTTTTTTACCAAATCTTAAGACTCCTTTTTATGGAGAGACTCTAAGAAATTTTTTTCTCCAACTTTAAATTTCATCTCCTTTTTATGCACATCTATATAGCTCTTCATCTTATCTTGAGCAACCTTAAGTCTTTCCTTCACCAATTTAATCTTGATAATTGTGACTTGTACCAAATCAAGTCCTAAAAGTCTCCTTTCACCTTCCTCATCCTAACAAATAGGAGTTCTGCATCTCCTATCATACAAGGCTTCAAAAGGTGCCATTTGAATTCCTGAGTGGTAGGAATTATTTTAAGCAAACTCAATTAAAGGTAAATGATCATCCTATGAGCCTTTGAAGTCCATAACACAAGCTCTTAACATTGCCTCCAATGTCCGTATTGTCCTCTTTGATTGGCCAGTAGTCTGTGGCTGGAAAGTTGTGCTAAAATGCAACTTGGTTCCTAAAGCCTCATGTAAACTTCCCCAGAATCTGGAGGTGAATCTAGAATCTCTATCCGAGACCATAGAACTTGGAATCCCATAAAGTTTTATTATTTCATCTATGTATTTCTTGGCCAAAGCATTCAAAGAATCTACTTGTCTAATAGGCAGGAAATATGTTGACTTGGTTAGCCTATCAATAATCACCCATATTATGTCATTCTTCTTATTGGTTCTTGGCAATCCAATTAAGAAATCTATTGTAATCTTCTCCCACTTCCATTCAGGAATAGACAAAGGTTTAAGCTTGCCAATACGTGCATGATGTTCTGCTTTAACTTGCTAGCACACTAAGCATTTTTTAGCATACTCTACAACATCTTTCTTCATTCCTCTCCACTAAAAGTGCTTTTTTAAATCTTTATACATTTTTGTACTCTTCGGGTGCATTGCATAGGGAGCATTATGTGCCTCATGAAGAATCTCATCTTTTAATTCTAACATATCTAGTATACATAATCTGTTACCTATCACCATCAATACATCTTTTCTTATCTCTATTTCAGAAGGCTTACCATTTTAATGTCTTCTATGAGCTTGCTCAAATACTCATCTTACTCCTGTAATTCCTTAACCTTCTCATTCAACACTGGCTTTATTCTAAAATTAGCCAATATACAACTAGATTTGATTTACCTCAATGTCATTTTAAGTTTAGCTAATCCCCCCAAAAAGGAAGATACATTGTCTCCATATTTGCCATAATAGATTTTCTACTCAATGCATCTGCTACTGCATTAGATTTTCTCGAGTGGTAATCTATCATCAAGTTATAATCCTTCAGTAGTTCTAACCACCTTTTTTTCCTTAGATTTAACTCTTTTTGGCTCATCAAATATTTAAGACTCTTATGGTTTGTAAATACCTTAGTGGTGACTCCATATAAGTAATGTCTCCATATCTTCAACGCAAAAATTATGGCAGTTAACTCCGAGTCATACGTAGGATAATTCATCTCATAAGGTTTTAATTGCTTAGAAGCATAGGCAATCACCTTATCTCCTTACATCAACACACCCCTTAATCCCTTCCTTGAGGCATCACTATATACCATATATTCACCACTATTGGAAGGCGAGGTTTAAATTGGTACAGTTGTGAGCCTATTTTTCAATTCCTCAACACTTTTATGGCATTCCCCTGTCCACACAAACTTCTAATTCTTCCTTGTCAATTTGGCAAGTGGGGCCGCTATCATGGAAAAGCCCTCTACAAATTTTTTGTAATAACTAGCTAAAACCAATAAGCTCCTCACTTTTGCTATATTCTTAGGTGCTTCCCATTTCACCAAAACTTTTATTTTCTTCAGATCCACATGTATTCATTTTCCACAAGTATTCCTTTTTCTAAAAATACATGTCTAAGAAACACCACTTCCTTTAGCCAAAATTTACATTTATTGAATTTGGCATACAACTTTTTCTTCCTCAATGTCTCCAAGGCAATCCTTAAATGTTCCTCATGCTTTTTGTTACTTTTAGAATAAACCAATATATCATCAGTAAAGACTATGATAAATCGGTCAAAGAAAGGCTTGAAGACTATATTCATTAAGTCCATAAAGGCTTCAGGGGCGTTCGCTAATCCAAAAGGCATTAATAAGAACTCAAAATGCCCATATCTTGTTCTAAAAGCATTCTTTGACACATCGGACTCCTTTATTCTCAACTGGTGGTAACCTAATCTCAGTTCTATCTTAGAGAAAACTTATGCCTTTACAATTGATCAAACAAATCATCTATGAGTTGGAGCAGATATTTATTCTTGATGGTAACATGATTAAGCTTCCTGTAATCCACACATATTCTCAACGATCCATCTTTCTTTCTCACAAAAAGAACCAGAGCTCCCCAAGGTGAAGAGTTAGGCCTAATATAGCCTTTCTCTAATAACTCTTCTAACTGCCTTTTAAGCTCTTTCAGTTCTACCTGAGCCATTCTATAAGGCAAAATTAATATTGGTGCAGTACCTGGAAGAAGCTTGATAGGAAACTCAATTTATCTAGGTTTTGGTAGTCCTGACAATTCCTGTGGAAAGACATCCAGGAATTCCATAACCATAGGAATTGCTTCTAACTTTCCTTATTCTACCTTCGTGTCTACCACATATGCCAAGAATGCTTAACATCTTTTCCTCATCATTTTCTTTGTTGTCAGAGCCGAAATAATTCTATGTAGTCTTACTTTTCTGTCTCCCATAAACACTACCTTTCTACCTTTGTCTAACTCAAACTCTACTGTCATTTGTTTGTAATCTAAATTGGAGTTATATTTTTCTAACATATTCATGCCCAAAATCACATATAATCCCCCCATCCTTAATGGCATTAAATCCACCACTAATTGTTCTTTACCAATATATATTTCACAATCTTTATAAACTTGACTAATAATGACATACTGATCAATTGGGGTACTAACCATCAGAGGACTATCTAATGGGCTCAAACTTTTACCAAGCACAATTTTACTTGATGAAATAAATGAATGAGTAGACCTGGGATCAATCAAAACAATAACATCATCATCAAATAATTTAACCATACTATTCATAACCTCTAGAGCTGTCTCTCCGTCCTCTCTCGTCATTGCAAACACCCTAAATGGTGTTTGCCCCTTTGTTCTTCCTGGAGGATTTACGTTCTTGGTTGCCTCAGAACTTCCCACTTCAGTTGTAGTCTTATGTCCCACAGTCTCAACCTCTTTTTAAGATTATATCTGAGTTTCCTCTTATCTTACATACTGCGGGCACTCTCTAGCTATATGCCCGTTTTCTCCACAGTTAAAACAAACTCCAGTTAATCTGTAGCACTCCCCTATGGAATTTACCACAATGATTGCGTTTAGGAATGGGTGGATTATCTCCCTCTCCCCTTCCACTGCCTCCAGCCATTGAGGCTTGATAAGAAGCAGTCCTCATCTATCTGGACCTATTTGCACCACTGCTCCTATCCTTAAACTGTATATGAAAAGTGTTGGCACTCCTCTCTAGCCTAAGAGCACCACCTCCCCTTTTGAATTGTTCTATATCTTTTCTCTTTCTATTTATTGCGCTCTTTATATTTTCCACGTTGTCAACCCTTAACACTGCTTCCACCAGCTGTTGGAAGTCACAGAAATTCTACACTACCACTTTTTCCCTGATGGCTAAATGCAATCCCAAATCAAATCTACGACACTTACCTACTTAGTTCATCATCATCTCAGCTGCATATCAGGACAATTGCGTAAATCTGCGCTCATATTCACTCAATGTCATCTCCCTCTGGGTGAGACTCAGAAATTTCCTCTATTTTTGCTGGATATAAACCTTAGATAGATATTTCTTCTTATAAGTAGCTAGGAAATTCTTCCAAGTCAACACTGGCGGTTTCATCTGACTCTTTGGCACACTTTCCTACTAATACGAAGCATCTCCTTGCAATAAACTTGGAGCATATTCGACTTTTTCATCATCCTCACGGTCCATTTGCTCCAATACCCTTTTTGTCTTCCTCAACCAGGTTTTAGCATCTTCTGGATCGGTTGTTCCATAGAAGCCCACTGCCCTATACTTTCTAAGCTTATTGAATTGATTTACCTTTTTAACTGGGATTAGAATAGAAGTTTACGGCGTCTAGCCCATGGCCTGGATGAAAGCTTGAGCAAAAGCTTGGAACAACCTAGGATCCAAGGGAGTAGGCACTTACTCCTACGGAAGAGGAGACCCATGCATTTTTGATCGAGAGGGCTCACTATCGTGCCCTATAGAAGCCTTAGCATTTCTTGGGGCTCTAGATTCATCAGTACCCTCCTCTCTTGATGAAGAATCTGGTTTAATAGATCCTTGCAAAACTCCTCATGTTCTTCTACGAGGTGGAATGTTACTCATTCAATTTAAATACTAATGATTAGCTTACCTTTCATTTTAATCATATTTCCTACATATATGTATGATATGCATGTCACTTAATGCAATCAATTAATTCACAATGAAAACAATTAATCACACATCATAATAATTTATAATATTACGTATTCTAAGCCCTAGGAATCCTTAAAAAGCATAAGCTTTGATACCAAAAGATATTAGGCCCAGGTCCATTATTTATCCCAAGGCAGCAATTTGGGGTGGTCAGGTGAAAGTCATGCGAGGAGAAAGATGAAACTTTTAATTTGTAACGAGAATTTTACCATCAGTAGTGGCGAGTTCTCTGTGGAAAACTGAATGTTTTGTTGCGGTTAAACTATGGAAATATTTCCAAGGACTATTCAGGAGAAGTTTGTCGTGGTGAAGTCTCAAGGTCAAGTGAACACACCCTTTGGGAAAAATATGCCACGATAAAAGTCCTGGCTTTGCCACAGTGAAACCTTCAAATTCGCAACTCAAAACCCGATAATCTAACACTAATTTGCACATACAATTTCCCACAACCATTTACAACTCAACAAAAGATAACATGAATACATGCAAAAGAACTTCTTCCATTCATAATCTCATTACTAGAACAAAATGAAGTTTGAACATAGCTTTAGTTACCTATCAACAATCACATCAATAACTTAATACAAAATACAACTAGATGCTCATGTTTGATATGCTTATAAAGCTACCCAAAAATATTTAAACTAACTTAATTACAAAAGTGAGTTATCTTGGAGTTTGCCAAAAGCCTTTGCAAGGATCAACTATCTTCTTGTTTTGCACTTGAGGAGAAAATAATGGGTTGAGCTACAAAGCTCAGTGGCTAATACATTTATAACCATTAGTGACAAACATAAAATCAAGCATATATATATATATATATATTAATATTAATATATATACCTCTATATCTCATTTTTATCTAGCAATCTAATCATCCACAATTCTAACTTAAAACCCATGATTAAGGAATATCATCATATAAAACACATCATGTATATTTAACCATCAAACATCATACTTAAATGTATCATACTTGACAAATCAAATGAAATGCACAAAACAATGGCTTGATAGTCCCCTGGATCGAAATGGAGAAACCAAAGTTTACACCATAAACTAAATGAGTCTATTTCTTTGCAGCTCATGTGCCACAAGTGGGCAGCCAGGAGAAGACTTTAAGTCAATGTGCACGTGACGAATGAAATGGTTTCTCTCTTGCCCAAACACAAGCAAATTTTTATGTTCAATTCATTCCATCTCATATTCATATTTTCATGCTTCTTATGCTATTTCCTCTTTTGATTATACAAAATGTCATAGCATCTTTCAAGGCATGATATGATAATACATTATAATGCATTTTCCAACATTCACAATAATTCAAATTCAAGCAATTAAGCATACACACGTACAAGTAAGAAATTTTCCCATCTCAACAGTAACTATAAACATATTATCCCCCTAAATTGCTTGAAATTCGAAGTTCAATTATTCCTTTCCTCTTGCTCTTGCATAGAATTTTCTTGGTTTCCTTCAAATACACCAAACTTCCATACAAACCAATGTTCAAGTAAAAATCCATAAAGCTTCAAAGAATCAAAAATATAAATAACAAATTGAACTTATACTTAACCTAGCCATAGTGTATCTAGGCTAGAAAAACCAAGACTTAGTTTTGAAATCCATGATATTTCTTGAATCCTCTTCTTTCTCCCTTCATTTCAATCACAGAACTCACTTCTCTACTTCTTTTTCTACCCAAACAAGAAGAAAGATGAAGCTTATCTTAAACTTAGCCAAATCTTCTTCATTCTTATTCCTTCATGATTTGCTCTCTTCTTTCCCCAGCTTCCACGATTTTCTTCTTCTTTTTCTTTGTTTCCCACGTTTTTCTCCAAAACTTATGCACTCTTCTCTTCTCCTCTCTTCTTTATTATTCAAGACAATATTTTATTCTTGTCTATGCAATTTTGCTCCTTTTCATTTAATGTAATACCTATTAACTCCTTTAGTTTATTAACTGCCATACTATACTCTAACTTAACTCTAACATTTCTATTCTAAATTCTAAGTTCTATTTATGCTTGCTAAATTAATGGACTAAACTCTAAAATATGTAAATAAATAAATAAATAATAAAAAATTAGGGTCCAACAACTAAGATTTAAAAGAGAGGTCATTGTCAAAAGTTTAAATACAATATAAATGATAGGATAATTATCAATTACTTTCATGATAATGATCATATATACAATTTTGAGATTGGTAGATAGAAACTGGATGGTTTTTGTAACATCCCGTCCCCATATTAAGGGTTAGAACCCCGATTTCAATAAAGGAGAGAGTAGCAATATGAGAGTTAGAAAAATTTGTATTTCATGCTCAGTAAAATGTCAGCATACAAGTGAAGGATAGAGGTTGGGATCAGTTCGCGTCTGCATTGCATTTCTTTAACTTGTATTGAATTGTTTATTCCGTAACTTTTTGTATAAATTTGTATTCCAAAGCAACCAAAGTGTTTTGTAATTGTGAAAGGGCCCAAATAACTATTGAAAATATTGTTGACTGTACTATGTGATTGTAAAAATGGCTATGAAATAAAGTGGGTCCTGATTTGGTTATGGATTTTCGCATATCATGTTTGTGGTTTAAGGATACTTAGGGGTATCCCATATTGGCTGGAGAGGAGAACGAAGTATGCCTTATAAGGATGTGGAAACCTCTAACTTGTGGACGTGTTTTCCCATGGAAGCCAGGAGTAGGCTTTGGGGAGGAACAAAATCGTGAGGGCACGAGGCCCAAAGCGAACAATATTTGCAAGTGGGTAGTCTGGGCTGTTACATTTGGTATAAAATCCAGGTTCCCGAGTGGTATGCCAGCGCGAACACTGGGCCTCCTAAGGGGATGGATACTTAGAGGTATCCCATATTGGCTAGAGAGGAGAACGAAGCATGCCTTATAAGGATGTGGAAACCTCTCCTTTATAGATGCGTTTTCCCTGTGGAAGTCGGGATTAGGCTTCAGAGAAGAACAAAACGTGAGGGCGCGAGGCCTAAAGCGGATAATATTTGCAAGTAGGTGGTTTGGGCTGTTACAATTTTTCTAATAATGTATTAACATCTTAACTTCAACATGGAAATTAAACTTAGAAGTAAAATCTTTCATATATGCATAACTTCAAACATATTCAGAAAGGAACAAAAACCTTAAACATATAGGCAAACAATTGCATGACCAACTAAATGAGCATTCGCTCAAATAAATGAAGCATAGAGAGAGAGGAGCACATGACATGGGACCTACAAATTATTTTTTTAGACCTTTTCCAGAAAGGATACACATACTATATAGGAATTAAAAATTAATAAATAATATCACACTTTTTTTAATAGATGGTTGGTGGAGACGTTAAGTTGACGTTCTTTTCGAAAGTTTGTAAAATATTATGGTTCTTTCTATACATGACAAAACATTGTGATTTAAATTAAATTGTGGTTTAAACCTTAGGGTCATATTTTAAAAATGTTAGAGTGCAAAGTGCAAAGTACAAAATGATGCCAAAAATAATGATAAGAACTTACTTAAAACTTTTGCAAAATGTTAAGTCACAAATTACACCTTTAACCATTTAAAATGTATTTTGTGGTCATTTGTCACAAAAAAGAACTAATAATGAAATATACCAAACAATCTCTTAGCTACAAAAATATTATCCATAATATTATAGCAATTTCAGCTATTTAAATATCACAATTAATTATTATTAAATTTTAACTAGAATAACTTGGACATAAGTTGCAAATTGGAGATAAATAAGTATGAACAACGATATAATAACGCTTAATTTATTTTTATACATTAATGGAATGCATTGTTATAATTTTTTTAGTGCATGTAATATTTCATAAATTGCTTATAATTATTAAAAGAGTAGGCTCCTCTAGTGAGACTCCCGAGGAATTAGGTTAAGGTAGTTTTGAACAACATAAAGAAAACTTAAGTGATGAGATTCATGTTCGTGAGGATATTAGAAATCTAAGTGAGCATGATCATGTACCAAATGCATCTATTTTAGAAAATTTAAAGGCAGATGAGCAAGTAAGCCCTATATTGGACACATATGATCCTAGAAATTAGGATAATCTTGATAATAAAGAAAGGGATATTTTAGTTGAAAAAGGGCATGTAAGAGAATTGAATCTTATGTTTCCTTTAGACAATACCTCTCATCATTTTTCATTTTCTTATTATTATAGAAATTTGAGTAATGGAGAGATTAGCGATAGAAAATGGTTGGTTTATTCTAAATATGTAGATAAAGTATATTATTTTTGTTGTAAGTTGTTCAAATCTAGTAACAAATAAATTGGATTAGCAAATGACAGATTTAGAGATTGGAAGCATCTTAGTGACAGACTCAAAGAACATGAGAATAGCATTGAGCATATGACTAATATGAGAACCTAGAATGAATTAAGAGTAAGATTGAGAAAAAAATCAAATAATTGATAAAGATTTGCAATAAGAAATTGCAAAGGAGAAAGAACGTTGGACATAAGTTTTGATAAGAATAGCTTTTGTTGTGAAATATCTTGTTAAACATAATTTAGCTTTTCAAGGATCCAATGAGAAACTTTACCAAGATGGTAATGGTAATTTTTTAGGATTGATTGAGATGATTGCTGGATTTGATG
>JANSVA010018679.1:0-15151 GCA_025504915.1 Erythroxylum reticulatum | reverse complement strand
CTAGATGTTTTAAGGAGATTTGGTGATTAAACTGGCGCCAGTAGTTTGTTGGACTAGCTACCCATCAAGTCTTAACACTGAGATGAGATCTTGTGTATTAATCACCATATAAAGTAAAACGGGAGATCTAGAAAGAAAAACCAACATAAAGGCAAAACGATAATTTTACCCTTTATTATACGGATGGTTATAATAAGGTTCTAAATAGGGTTTGCAACTGGACATAAAATATGTGTTCTCATAATATTTAATAATTTAAGAGTTCAGCTAATTGTCTTTAGTGGAATGAAGTTTAGTTAATAAGCTAGAATTAATTCTAATGAGATTAAGTTAATTCTAGGCTTATTGGAACTTGAATTATCAATGTCCAATAAGATTCCCCACTTGGCTTCAAGGAAGGCTATCAAGCTAAGTAAGAATTATGAATGGAGGTTTTAGAAACCCAAAATTGAATGTTGGGCTTACACTAATTAATGGTTAATTAAAAGCCCAAACGTTCATTTAGAAATGGGCTAGATTTTGGTTTAATGTAATTGATTAGATTAATTATATTAAAACAAATTTTTGAAGAAATGAAGGATCAATTTCGTTTTTGTTAGGGTTGAATGTGAATATGCACATTTGACATTAAAATTATAAATAAAGATGGTCTTTATTATGGTTTATCATTATTAAATGGAGTTATAAACTTACCATTAAATGGTTTAATTGTTATCTCTTAATGTTGGCTTGTAACCTATTAGCATTGGTTGGATTAAAAAAGAAAAATGTACATTGGATAGACCATCTTCCTTCTTACATTATCAAAAACTGAAATTAACGTGATAACATTTAAGTTAATAGACTTTTCATATAGTCATCGTAAAGACAAATGAGAAGAGTCTCATTTAATACCTTTTTTTATGATTGATTAAATGAAGAAATGATGCATTGGATAGAAGACTCTTCTTTCCTTTATTGCTAACCGAAAGTAGGAGTGAGTAAGAAGGTGTTCTTACATTTTTATCACTCTCTCTCTTATCTTGCATGAAAAAATCGAAAATTGCATGAGAGTGTCTCATTGTTTTTCCTTCTTTCTTCCAAGAAAATACTCCTCCAAAGTGTTTCTTCTCCTTTCCCACCAAAGGATTTTGTTAACCAAGTTTTCCGAAAAGAACAAGAGGTAAATCAAATTGGTTAAGGATACATTGACAAGGAGAAGATAGATTGACAAAGCAATGACTTTGGATACAAGAAGGAGGAGAGGATAGCGTAGTCAGGAATTAAAGCTATAACAAAGGAGTCGGTAAAACTCTTCATCTTGTTCATGTCTATTATTATCCTTATACCATATCATGTATAGATTTGTATGATAATTTGGATATATTGCTTCTACTGCAAATATGATTTCTAAAAAGATTTGAAATCTATCAGTTCTCCAAATATGGCGTCCTTTCTTTTTCCGATCTAACAATTACCAATCGAAATCTCACATCTATGTTACCTATTATACATATAATTTAAATAAAAGCATAAATATTTAAATTTACACAACTAAGTTAACTCACAGTACACTCCATTTAGCTATTGCCTTAACTTGTCGGCAATGTCTAGATGGTGTCAGTTGATGTGTGCCTCTAAATCGAACAATACACATATGTAGACATTACTAATTGATCAATCAAATGAATACTCAATGTTACGCATGTACATGTGTGATGTTTAATGCATGCTCAATTGATTATTATGGGTATAAAATATTATTCACAAAACATATTTATACATTCATCATAGTTTGTGCATCTTGTATTTTGTAACTGGGTTTATGCCTTAATACACTTGATCACTTTAAATTCATCACTCAAACATTTCTCATTCTTTTTCCTAGGATTATACCCTCATATAATTTCCTAGCTCTCATTCAACCATTCCCAATTCATCACTTTCATACTTTGCATTACATTACATTCATAAGAACATCTTTATATCATTATCAATTCATAATTTACACTTATCCTTGAGACTTTTTCATGATCAAACGCCTCTTATAACACACATACAATTGTCATTCTAAATATGGAATTTCAGTAAGCTAGATTTATACATTCATCAAACTTTTTCCAGCAATATATGTTCATACATTTACCTAATACTCATTCATAATTACCCCAAGTTCTTCAATGCTCATTTATCCATACTTTATAAATATTTTTTATGTTCTAAAGATCATATTTGCATTAAAATAACTTAGTTATTCCTTAAATAAATCATAATTTCTAGATTTGAACTCAACTACATCAAAATAGTCCCTTCATTAGGTTATGAATTTAATTAATTACATAAACTTATCAAGATATCTTCTAGCCAAACTGTTTCATAGAAGCATTAATAAGACATAAATAATCATTTTTCATGTTTTATATTTGGACTAATTCGAGCTCTAAAGTCCTCAAAAATTAGGAAATAATATAAGGTTCCTACACAGGGGTCTGTCAAAGGTAATATTAAGGAAACAAGCATAAATCAATCTTTAGCCATTATTTTATCAAGCTAATTTCACAAGGTCAAGCTAAGACCTATATATACATTTTTCATTCTTTGAGTTTCTTCTAATTCATGCTTTAAAGATATGTAAAATAGATTGAAAGAGGAAGATGAAATTGAAACTAGAATTTCGACCTACAGCTCTAATTTTCCATATTCAAGAACAATTCAATAACACCTACCTTTACCATGAATTCTTTATCATTTATACCACAAATCCCAACTAAATCATCCATACAACAATACTTAACTCGCTTTTATCGTACATGCAAAAATAGAATAGGAAAGTACCTAAGTTTATACAAAAATTTCCAGCCCAATCAATCATAACGTCATATGTAATTCATCCTAGGTCATCACCATCAATTCTCTATCATAACATTCTATAAACACTAATTATTTACTTACATGTTAAACTCCAATTCCAACTCATAAGATCAAGCCAATATAGTACTCAAAGTAAGGATAAACATCATATATTCAAGATAAAACTTAGATGGGTTTTGGCTAGGTTTAGTAAGCTAGCTTCAAGCTGATCTTTTACTTAACTTTATGAGGCTAAAAAATAGATTATTTGTGAAAAAATTAAGCATAATCATAAGCAAGTTCAGGGAGGTGAAAAGAAAAATAGTTTTGGTGGTGTTAGTGAGAGAAGAAAGAATAAGAAATGAGTTGAACCAAGTTTTCTCCTACTGAATGTTACACCTAAGGTGTTAGGTGTCATCTAATGGAATGACCATATGTCTAAAGGCATATTCAACATGTATCAAGTATATATGCTACCATATGTCACCATTAAAGCTAGGTCACATGTCATGTATTACAGATACCAATTTTCCATTAATAAACTATGCCATTTGTCATCAACTTACCAATCCATTTGTCACACAATAATCAATACAAAATGTCACTCAATTGTAGGCTAAATCATCCAAAATTTTCATGTATCAATTTATCTTATCACTTGGCATTTTTCGTAGCCCAAATGTACATCTTAATCCTTCAATTTTCTAGTTATACCAATTAATTCCAAATTTACTACTTGTGATAAACCAAACTAAGGTAAGGCATAAACATTTAACAATTCACATCAAGAACATTTTAAACTTTTCATACCCCGGAGCAAATTAATTGAGTGCATATGCTATCTTTGTAATGTGTACAAAACCATAATTTATGTGTGTGTATTTTAATAATATGTAATTCATTAATTCTAATAACAAGCTAAAGTTCTAATCCTCAATATGAAAACGGGTTATTACAATTCTCCTCCTTAAGAAATTTCGTCTTCTTACCTCATTGACTAAATAGGTGGGGGTACTGATTCTTCATATTCTCTTTAGTTTCCCAAGTGGCTTCCTCTTTTGAATGATTCTTCCAGTGGACTTTAACCAATGGAATCACTCTGTTTCTCAACTTTTTGGTCTGATAAACAACAATTTGGATTGGTTCTTTTACGTAACTCAGATTAGTTACAACTTTAACTTCCTGTATAGGTAGGAAATGGGTCAGATCTAATCGGCGTCTTCTAAGCATACTTATATGGAACACATTGTGAATTTGAGCCTTTTCCATTAGTAATGCTAGTCTATAAGCCAATGGTCCAATTCTCTCAATAATCTCATATGGACCAATATATCTAGGGCTTAACTTACCTTTTTTACTAAACCTCAACACTCCTCGCCAAGGTAAAACTCTCATAAATACTTTATCTCCTACTTAGTATCTCATATCCCTTTGATGTTGATCAGTATAACTCTTTTGTCTATCTTAAGCCACCTTAATTTATCTACGAATCAATTTCACTTTATCCATAGTATCCTGAGTCAATTTTGGACCTTCGATGACCCTTAAACCTTCTTCATCCCAATACAGTGGTGACTGGCATTTTTTGCCATAGAAAGCTTCATAGGGTGCCATATTGATACTATAGTAATAGTGATTATTATATGAATATTCAACAAGTGCTACATACTGATCCTGTGCTCTTTAGAACTCTAAAACACAAGCTCTTAGCATATCCTCAAGAGTCCTCATAATCCTCTCACTCTGTCCATCTTTCTAAGGATGAAATGTTGTACTGAACTTTAACTTCGTACCTATAGTTGACTGTAATCTACCCTAAAATCTAGAAGGGAATCTAGGATTCCGATCAGACACAATAGATATTGGGACACCATGCAATCTTACAATCTCATTCACATACCTCCACGCTAATTGATCTAGGGAATTATTCTCCCTCAAAGGTAAGAAATGGGTTAATTTCTTCAATCTATCAATAATGAACCAAATAACATCATGTTGCCTCGGAGTCTTAGGTAATCCCATAAAAAAATCCATAGTAATTCTCTTCTATTTCCTCTCTAGAATTGGAAAAGATTGTAACTTTCTAATTGGAGCTTGATGCTTAGCCTTAATCTGCTAATAAGTTAAACATTTAGCGATATATTCTGCCACTTGCTTCTTCTTCCCTAGCCAAAAAGTTCTTGTTTTAATGTATTGTACATCTTGATAGTACCAGGATGCATAGCATAAGTTTCCATGTGTGCTTCTCCCAGAATCTCTTTTCTTAAATCATTAACATTTGGCACACATAATCTCTGCTTTAACCACAGTGTCTCATCACTTCACTCAAACTTAGAACTTGAATCATGTTTCAACTTCTTAATAAGTTTCACTAATTTTAGATCTTTACTCTGAGTTTTTCTGATTGATGGATACCGCATCCAGAACCCAACTTTTGCTCCAATACCACAATTGTGTTAGACCCCACTTCTGGAGCTTAACATTCAGAGTCATAAAACATGTGCTTGTGCTTGTTTCCATGTATGATTATTCCAATGACCCTCATTAGTCATTCTTAGTTCATCTTCATTCTCTGATACCGTAAGCGTCGAGCACTATTTTTCAAACCATTCTTATACTGAAGCAAATATTCTATACTCAAGTTCCATCCAAATATTGAACATCTTAGAGGATGAATCAGAATTTGACCTCTTCATATAATTTGTAAACCTATGTCTCTTGTTTACTCCACATTGAAAATCATCTCAGTTGGAACCCTACGGATCCAGCTATATTTAAAATGCCGAAGCATGTTCAGTACAATAATACTAGTTCATACTATTCCAATAGATTTCTTCACTTTCCTTCAATCAAAACCTTCTTCCAATCAATTCGGAATGCTTCCAATTTTTTGGAGAGATAGCACAATGTGTGAGGAATCTATTGTCTCAAGGGTCACTTCATTTAGAGGTCGAATAACAAAGATTGGTTGGATAACAATTTCCATGCAAAAATTTTAAGTCTTAAGGACTGGGTTAAAATTTTATTCCTTCAGATCATTTGTATCTCTATGTCTCTAATTTTTTTAGACATAAGATTCATCTCATTTGGAGGTCGGATAACAAAGTTATGGCCGAAGGAAATCAAACAAGGTTCTGTCCTTAACCATATTGAACCTGTTTTGGGACAAAAGGCATAACTTGCTCTAGGGATATTAGATTAAGGTCATTCCAAAAGGGTTAGAAAGAGGACTTCAAGATCTATAACTTTTATAATACCTCAAAGATAGATTCGATCATCTATAGGGTCAAAAATGGGACCAAATGAAAGGATCAGATGAACCTAGATGAAGGATTAGACGAATTGAAAAATGGCCATAACTTTATCTAGAGAACTGGAATTGAGGTGTTCTTTAGATGGTTTGAAAGAGAACTTCAAGATCTACAAATTTCATGCAGACCTAGAAGACAAATTCGATCATATAAAGGGTCAAAAATGTGACTAGAAGAAAGGATCAGATGAATAGTGCACCAGACGATATTGCGTCATCACTAGATGATATGACGTCTCCAGATGATACGTCCTCACCAGATGATACATCCTCACTAAACGATACGTCCTCACCAGACATAGCGTCCTCACCAGATGATATGTCCTCACCAAACAAAGCATTCTCACCAGGTGATCTGTCCTCACAAGATGAAGCGTCCTCACCAGACGAGAGGTCCTCACCAGACTACACATTATCACCAGACAATATGTCATCACCAGACAAAGCGTCCTCACCAGACGATAAGTCATCACTAGAAGATACGTCATTACCAGAAGATACGTCATCAACAGATCATATGTCCTCACCAAACGATGCGTCCTTACTAGACAACACGTCATCACTAAACAATATGTCCTCCACTCCTGAGCATCTCCACTTATAAGGACCATAACTTTTGACTTCGATATCCAAAAATTCCATACTATATACCGTTGGAAATCTAGAAACCTAAACTACGATCCTAGAAGACAACTTTGTCTAATTCAACCTAGATTAATCCAGATTTTCCCCTAAACTCAAAGCATGAATTTTCCCCTATGGAAGATTTGAAATTTTGCATTTTACAAACTTGGAATGTCCTGAGCTTAACCGTTCAGCTACCAAATTGGCTTCATTAAACTCTCAAATCTCAACTCATTTGTCTCATCACCTTCAACTACATCTTATTTGTCATAATTCCTACCTTCCTTCCCGTAACATCTCACTTATGTGTAGATATATATATATATCAACGATTTATGCTCCAAAATCATTAACTCAGGATGATAACATCTTCATTATATCTAATTTTAGCCCACATCATCCATGCACCATTCACATTTTATTAACATAAAAAGAATAAAGTTTTACAATCTTTAATGGCATTCAAAGCCACATTACATCATCGTCTCAAAATCTCAAATTACAAAAGGTCCTTGAACAAACAAAATTGTTGCTTTCCAAAATCAACTCAAAATACAAAATAAACAAATTTGGAGAAATTCTCTTAGGCTCTTGATCGCTTGATCTCTTAGCTATTACATGAAGATGGGATAAAAGGGGGGTGAGCTTAAAAGCTCATGGGTAACAGTTTATAACAAAAATATAAGGAAAACCTTCGAAAGCATTTACTTGTCATGGAAAATTTTCATTGAGTTTATAAAATGCATGTTTCTCAATTTCTCACCTTGTAGCCAAATTATAAACCATAAAACATGAGTGCATCGAGCTTGTTCACAGATCATAGGTGCATAAGCACATCAGAATGGTTTGAGTGAATCCATGAATATGACGAACTACACATTTCCACATAATGGTCCTGTGCAATCGTAAACTTGAAGGAGTCCATGAAGGAGCTCCATGCCATTAGCGGGTAGGTGTGAGAAGCCTTTAACTTGGTCAACGTGCACATGACATTCTTAAATGGGCTACACCAAACCCATATAACATGTAATTCATGAATATGAGGTATCGCTAAAACCATTTTCGAAAATATGATTCCATTAACATGTATTTTTTCACAAATTTTTTTTCAAAATCGTTTTACATATCAACACAATTCATATATCAAACATATAGTAGATTTTCAATTCATTCAAGAAGTGATACATGCAATACTCATGATGCAATTGAAATCATTAAACTTTCTTGAGTTAAATAAAAAATGTAATGGCTTATTTACTCCATTATAAACATGTACCCACCTGATTTCGTTGTTTATAGACTTGCTTAAAATGTCTCTACCCTTGTTTCTCTTGTCATTCTTGATTTCCTTGATTCTTTACCAAATGAAGAGATCTTTGTCTCAAATGGAAGCTCTTATATTCCTCTAACTTTTTCCCTTCTTGAATAACCTTAAAATCTCTCTTAAAGGCTAAGAAAATTGAAACCCTAGCTTGTTTTCTCTTCTTTTTCTTTCTTCTCCACGACACTCTCTTCTTTCTTTCTTTTAGTTTCATTCTTCTCCCTCAATTCACATTTTCTCATTATCTTAAATGCAAGACCACATTTTCATCTTCCAATCTTACCCTTAATGAGTGTGCAATGTCCATTTTACCCTTCCTTATATGCCTTATGTTCTTTATCCTTTAGTGTCTTGCCAAAAACATCCTTGAACATTCTTATAACCTTAACACTTTAATTCAATCAACCTATATCATATAATCTTTCTAACATCAACATACTAATTAACTCCATAAACTTTCATAAAGGCCTTATAATCGATGTAAATCATACTTATTCATCAAGCAAAAAAATTTGGGGGCCAACATTTCTCCCCCTCTTAAAAGAATTTCATCCTCGAAATTCTTACCTGACTGATCTAGGGGTAAGTGCATGCTTCCTCTTGTTCTTCTTCATTTTCCATTTAACTTCATCACTCAAATAATTTTCTTTCAAATGACCCTAGTTAACGGATTCAATCAATCCTTCTATGATTTATTTAGATATCACACTATTTTATCTTTTCCCTCAATATACTTCAGATTATTCACAATTTTCCACTTCTTATATCGATAACACTAATATCATATCATATCAATATTCTTAACATACTCACATATGTCACATTATGAATCTATGATATCTTTCTTCAGTAGCACTTCTCATAACTATTTCGTATAAACCTATTCATGTCAGGCTTAGTTAATCCTTTTTCCTAACTTGAGCACACCTTGGCATGGTGATACCCTCAAAGATAAATTTAACATTCACTTAATAATTCAAATCAGTGTAGTGTTAGTACACTTAACTCTTATATCTATCTTACTGTATTCCATGCCTTTGGCATTGATCCACCTAATTCATTCATCTTTCTCGAATCACTTATTTTTTAATATTGATCAATTTCATCTATCAGTAACATCTTCAATTCTGGCCTTCAATAATTTTTAGGCCTTAATCATCGCAATACAAAAGCGAACGACTCTTTCTGTCATCTAACTCCTCATACAGTATTATAATGAAATCACTATGACAATGATTGTGATGCTTAAGGTCAAGTAAAACTATACATGGATCTCATGTTCCTATGAATTTCAAACTATAAGCCTTAAGCATATCTTTCACAGTTAAGACCATCAGAAAAAATCAAACATCCAATTACTTGATTCGACATTCTTAGTCGTCAAAATGATGTCCTGGCATATTCCTACTAAGATGTATAACTTATGTTACCATTTGTTCTTTCTAACAATCACTTTACTCAATCATCTTTATCGGTACGTATACTTCTTATTTCAATCACAATGTATGATTCTTCCTATTCGATCCCAAAATTCAGATCTGTTTGTAATCTCTTAATCAGATTTACAATTTCTGAATCCTCAATTTGGGCTTGGTTAATCTTTTCATGTGAAACTGATCTTCAATTCTATAGCAACTTGTACTTTGATTTGCCCAAAATTCAACTCCACATTCTATACTCCCTTTTTGCACTAGATATGATAACCCCAATATCGAATTCGTGCTTCACTACTATTGGGATTTCTACTTAATGCATTAGATACAAAACTAACTTTATTGGGAAATACTCGTTTGTACCATCATAGTCTTTGAGTACTTATATCCATTGTCTTATTCTAATATTCAATTCTCTCAATTCAATAATTACCTCAAACTTTAATGATCTGTACATGTATATATATATATATATCCAAGATGTTCCTATATATATACTGTCTCCAAACTTTCAGAGTAATCAATACTATAGTAGCTCTAAATCATGTATCGAATAGTCAACTCATAGGACTTTTAGTTGTCTCCATACATGTAAAATCACTTTATTATGCTGCATTGGATTTCACCTAAATCTCTTGTACAACATCATTGTATTCTGCAAAATCTCCATAATTAATATTAGTATAATTCCTCAAAATTCTATTTATTTTCATTACTCATACAATTTACATGTTTTTTTCTTCAAATATTCAAACTATTCTTCTCAACTTTTTGAATACCTTTAATGCATCATCAAATTTTTGTTTGGATCGCTTTAATCTTCAATACCATAGTAATGTCGGGGCAATTGTTAACTCAAACAATTATTATCAAACTCCATATGCCCCCTGATTAGTTCTAATTTCCTTAGATAACTAATTTCCTCAATGAGGTAACATTGTCTTATGTTATTTTCAATTTTCCAATTGACTTCCTTTCTCCATTCATTCAATTTTCTCTAATTTCACATCAAATTTTTTTAATGTTTGTTTATTCATACTAGTTTCTCCACACATTTCAATTTATTTTCAAACTTAACTTCCTGTGGTTATAATACATTCATCAAGTCAAATTTGTATCTCCCGAACACATTTACACAGAATATAATATGGACCTATATACTCCTCATATCAGTAATTAATGTCAACTCAATTTTAAGAATCAATCCCATAGTTGGATATATTACATCAACCATAATGCATACACTCTTTGTAGCATATTCTACATTTCATGCTTAAGTCTCAGCTAGGGATATGACTCCAATATTTACTTTTGAATCATTATGTATTCATTTCCGATTTGTTCTTTCATTGATCATCCTTAATATACTATCTGATCTGCTTAATCTAATCCAGTGAAATTCTTCTTAGAAAGAAGATTTCTTGTTACTATCATCAATACTATTAATGCAATCTTTATCAAACATTTGTTATCATCATCACTTTATCAGCTATCCTTAATACCTCAAAAGTACCGAATTCTATCATTCTTACAAGGTCATAATGTTCTAATTACCAAAACTCAATGAAGTAGTAGACATAATTACTACCACATATGCTTAGATGTGCATCATCAAATCGTCCCATTTTATCCACATATTTATCCCCAAACAATTCACAAATTTCTAACTTACATGATTGATACTTTGATCTCCATTAATTCTAGATGATATTCGTCTCTTTATCTTCAAGTTCATTACTCATTGTAACATCATCAACAATCTCATTCTATCCCCGATTGATCATTATAAACACTTTTATATGTTACCCTGTTTCCCCTAAGACTTTAAACTATGGGAACTATAACTAACAAATATCCAATAAGTCATAGGTTTCTTCCTATATCATCTCCACACATATAAAACATATGTGATCAATATTCTCACTTGTTATGATGATCCCATTATCAGAGAGGTATTCACAATAACAATTCAACTTAACCTTTTTAAACTTGTACATATGTCACTATCATTCATCTCATCTTCCAATTATTCTTCATTACATAGTACATACATATTTTCGTAATCAATTCAAAATTATAGATGTATAATCATCATGAAATTCTAATCTCAATTCCACTAATACGTTCTTATGGTGGACCATAACTCTTGATACATTAATCAAACAACCACTTTGGTTCCAATTTCATCTTCTTAAGATGATAATAATTTCTGTTTTCATTACATTCTACTTTTACACTTTAATATCATCATTTCTACTTGTCTCCCTACTTTCCTCAAACAATCCTTGATAATATATTCACATCCATATCAATTCAAGTACATATCCACAATAAAATTTCTTCACCATATTCACTAACATAATCATAAATATTGAATCTATGTGAATCATATCGGACTACGTAATATCCATAAACTTTTAATTTTTTTCACATTCTACTAGATCATCATTCTCTTCTTACTATTTCTATCAGATCAAACTCTTAACAGTTACTCATGCGTGTAACTCATACATATGCATTTTAACTAAGGATCAATTGTTGCTGCATGCTAAAACATGTCAAAATACATGTAACTTGATACATATTTCCAAAAATTCCCATGTAAGATCCTAATTTTAGGCTCTAATACCATAACTGTTGGACACCGCTTCTGGGACCTAAATCTTGCTCTGATACCACAACTATTTTAGACCCCGCTTCTGGAGCCCAACATTCGGAGTCATAAAAAGTGTGCTTATGCTTGTTACCACATCTGGTTATTCCAATGAAGCCTCCTTAGTCATCCTCGATTCATCTTCGTTCTTTAATACCGTAAGTGTTAGGCCCTATTTTCTGAATCATTCTTATACTGAAGCAAATATTCTATGTTCAACTTCCATCCAGATATTGAACATCTTAGAGGCTGAATCAGAATTCGACTTCTTCATATAATTTGTAAGCCTACGTCTCTAGTTTACTCCACATTGAAAATCATCTTAGTTGGAACCCTACAGATCTAGCTATATTCAAAATGTCGAAGCATGTTTAGTACAATAACACCAGTTCATACTATTCCAATAGATTCTTTCACTTTCCTTCAATCTAAACCTTTCTTCAATCAATTCAGAATGCTAGCAATTTTTATGGAGAGATAGCACAATGTGTGAGGAATCTATTATCTCAAGGGTCACTTCATTTAGAGGTCGGATAAAAAAGATTAGTCAGATAACAATTTCCATCCAGAAATTATAAGTCTTAAGGACTAGGTTAAAATTTTATTCCTTCAGATCATTTGTAGCTCTATGTCTCTAGTTTGTTTAGGCACAATATTCATCTCATTTGGAGGTCGGATAACAAAGTTATGGATAAAGGAAATCAAACAAGGTTTTGTCCTCAACCATATTGAACCTATTTCAGGATAAAAGTCATAACTTGCTTTAGGCATATCAGATCAAGGTCATTCCTAAAGGGTTCGAAAGAGGAATTCAAGATCCATAACTTTTATGAAGACCTCGAAGACAAATTCAATCATCGGTTGAAAGGACCAGATGAACCCATACGAAGGGTTAGATAAATTAGAAACATGGTCATAACTTTCTCTAGAGAACTTGGATTGAGGTTTTCTTTAGACATTTTGAAAGAGAACTTGAAGATCTACAACTTTTATGAGACCAGACGATAGGATTAGATGAACAGTGCACCAGACGATATGATGTCATCACCAAGCAATATGATGTCACTCGACGATACGTCCTTACCAAATGATGCATCCTCACTAGACGATACATCTTCACCAGAGAAGCATCCTCACTAGACAATAAGTCCTCACCAGATGATACGTCTTCACCAGATGAACGTCCTCACCAGACGAAGCATCCATACTAGATGAAGCGTCCTTACAAGGTGATACGTCCTCACCAGATGACATGTCATCACCAGATGATATGTCATCATTAGAAAAAGCATCCTTACCAGATGATATGTTCTCACTAGAAGACACGTCATCACCAGATGATACATCATTACCAGACGATGCTTCCTCACCAGATGACACGTAATCACTAGATGATATGTCCTATACTCCTGAGCATCTCCATTTATAAGGACTATAACTTTTGACTCTAATATCCAAAAATTACATACTATATACTGTTGGAAAGCTAGAAAGCGAAGATACAACGCTCTAGAAGACAACTTTGTCCAATTCAATGTAGATTAATCTATATTTCCCCTGAACTCAGAATATGAATTTTTCCCTATGGAAGACTTGAAATTTTGCATTTCACAAACTTGGAATGTCCTGAGCTTAACCATTCAACTACCAGATTGGCTCAAATCTAAACTCATTTGTCTCATCACCTTCAACTACATCTGATCAGTCATAATTCCTATCTTCCTTCCCGTAACGTCTCACTGATGCATACATATATATATATATATATCAACGATTTATGCTCTAAAATCATCAACTTAAGATGATAACTTCTTCATTTATATCTAATTTCAACCCATATCATCCATGCACCATTCACATTTCATTAACATCTAAAAAATAAAGTTTAACAATCTTTAATGGCATTCCAAGCCACATTACATCATCCTCTCAGAATTTCAAATTACAAAGAGTCTTTGAACGAATAAACTTGTTGCTTTCCCAAAATCAACTCAAAATACAAAATAAGCAAATTTGGAGACATTCTCTTAAGCTCTTGGTCACTTGATCTCTTAGCTATTAGATGAGATAAAAGGGGGTTGAGTTTGAAAGCTCGTGGGTAACAGTTTATAATAGAATAACAAACAAAACCTTTGAAATCATCTACTTGTCACAGAAAATTTTTATTGAGTTCATAAAACACATGTTTCTCAATTTCTCATCGTGTAGTCAATTTACAAACCGTAAAACATGAATTCATCAAACTTGTTCGTAGATCAAATGCACACAAGCACATCAGAATAGTTTGGGTAAATCCATGTACATGACAGACTACACATTTTCACATAATTATCTTGTGTAGTCGTAAACTTGAGGAAGTCTATGAAGGAGCTTCATGCCACTAGCGAGCAAGCGGGAGAAACCTTTAACTTGGTCAACGTGCACGTGACATTCTTGAATGGATCACATCAAACTCATATAACATATAATTCATGAATTGAAAACCGTTTGCCCAAATGAAACATTCTTGGAAACTTGTTTTTCATGAACATGAGGTATTTCGAAAACCATTTTCGAAAACATGATTCCATTAACATGTATCTTTTCACAAAAATTCTTTTTTTTCAAAATCTTTTTATGTATCAACACAATTCATATTTCATATATATAACAGATTTTAAATTCATTCAAGAAGCGATAGATGCAACACTTATGATGCAATTGAAATCATTAAACTTTCTTGATTCAAATAAAACATATAGTGGATTATTTACTCTATTATAAGCATGTACCCACCTGATTTCCTTACTTATAGACTTACTCAAAATGTCTCTGCTCTTGCTTCTCTTGTCTTTCTTGATTTCCTTGATTCTTCACTAAATGAAGAGATCATTGGCTCAAATGGAAGCTCTTCTCTTCCTCTAACTTTTTCCCTTCTTGAACAACCTCAAAATCTCTCTTGAAGGCTAAGAAAATTGAAACCCTAGCTTGTTTTCTCTTCT
>JANSVA010018626.1:0-15153 GCA_025504915.1 Erythroxylum reticulatum | reverse complement strand
TGTTAACCAAGTTGTCCTAGGAGAACAAGAGGTAAATCAAATTGGTTGAGGATACAACAACAAGGAGAAGATATATTGATAAAGGAAAAGATTCAAAAGCAAAGGCTTTGGATACAAAAAGAAGGAGAGGATAGCGCAGTTAGGAATTAAAGCTGTAGTAAAGGAGTTGGTAATACTCTTCATCTTGTTTATGTTTATTATTATCCTTATACCATCTCATGTATAGATTGGCATGATGATTTGGATATATTGTTCCCACTGCAAATAAGATTTCTAAAAAAATTTGAAATCTATTGGTTCTGCAAATATGGCATGCTTTTTTTTTCCTGATCCAACACAAAGTCCATCGTTGACCTCACCATATCCAATAAGGCTCGATTTCTCCTTTTTGCTACACCATTATGTTGCAGTTTGTAAATTGGAGTCCACTGGGACACTATCCTATTACCTTTGATATAATTTAGAAATTCTTGGGTTAGGTATTTACCACCTCAATCTGATCGAAGTGTTTTAATACTTCTACCCAGCTGTTTCTCTATTTCATTTATGAATTCATTGAACTTTTCAAAAACCTCAGATTTGTATCTCATAAGATACAACCCATATCATGAATAATCACTACTAAAGGTAATGAGGTATATCAAACCACCTTTGCATGTATGGACATCAGACCACATACATTTGAATGTATTAAGTCCAATAGCCTAGCAGTTCGGATAACTTTGTCATCTTTCCTAATAAGCAACATTCACATATGATAAGTGGCATTTGTACATACTTTTGCTAGGATAATTTGTTAGTTAATCATGATAAATTGATTTTTGTTAACTATTTTAGCTTATATTTTTCCTAGTTTCATATAATTGCATGATTATGTATAAATGTATGTGCCTATGCGTGAATGTGTGTGAATTAGTTCTTGAAGATTAGGTTTTGCATGAATTTTACGTGGCATTGTTGCACGTCTTTTTCTTAAATTATGTTGGTATGAATTGCATGTGTTTTGGGAATAATTAGGTGATAATTGTTTTCCTTAATCAGTAGGTTTAAAGGTGGTTTTGATGGATGGAAGGATTGAAGAACTAAAGAGAAAGAAAGTCATGTGACCCAAAGGAAAGCTGGAATTTTTGTAGGCCGACCCATCACCAATGTTAAGCTTTCACAAGATACAATTATTATTGGATGTTTTTATTTTTTAATCCAAATAAAGAGGAGAAATTCAGCTCCAAATTGGTGAAATAAAGGCCCAATTTGGATAAGAAATCAATATGATAGCATGGATTGAAGTCAAGATAGAAAACAGAGTTTTCTGGAAAATTCCAGCTGGCAACTTTCTCCTTCCTATGTCGTTTTACACATTAAATGGGGTATAAAAACTCAACTGTATACATGCAATACGTCCAAGAGAGAGATGAGAACGCATTTTTGAGGGAAAAACCAAGAGAATTCAAGGTGGAATCAAAGGATTTCAAGGAGACACAAAGCTGCCACCATTGAATACCAGCTTTGCTCTTCAACATATAAACCTTACTTCTTCTCTTTTATTGCTTCTTTTTTGTATTTTTTTGATGGAGAAGGATGTATGGATATTTTATGAACATGTTGGGTGAGATTTTTATGGATTTATAAGTATTTATTAGGGTTTTTATTACCTAAACTGTGTAATACCTCACTTTATTCAATGTTATACATGTGTTTGATGCATTTGATATTTATAGTATATGGCTGTCCATACTTAGCTCACATAGATATATAGAGCTAAGAAATGTTTTAGTAAATTCCAAGGTATTACACCAAGAACGCCCAATATATCAAGTTACCTTGCCATTTGGAGAGAGATCTTGAATGGAAAAGTGGTTGTCTAAAAATCTATTCATATCCTTTTAATGGTTAGGTGAAAAATGGGAAGTGTGAGCTTATATAATTCATTTACATCATTAAATATGGATTATTTGGTTCAATTAATGAGAGTGAAATAACTAGGAAATTAGGAAATGTTGAACTAAACATAATTAACATTGCTAAAGTGAGAGAATATATAGTTAGGTAATGACAATCCTAAGTTGATAAATTGATACTTTAATTCACCATTTTCTAAATTTGTGTTCTTACTTTGTGACAACCCTAAAGTGTGTATTTATGACTCTTAATTTTAATATTTTGGATCTTTTAAATCTAATTATTTGGGTTTCCTAAACAAAACAAAATTTGTATCATTTCAGTGACTAACCAATCCCTGTGGGATGATATCTATCTATACTGCAAATTATGATTTGTATACTTGTAGGATAAGAGGTTTTAATTTAAAAATTGAAAAATTACCTATCGACATATGTCATATGAGTCAAAATCAAATGACCTTAAATTATTACACATGTGTAGTTTAGTCATGCTTCTCTCACTTATATGGGCAAGGCGACAATGCCATTTGTACGATGATTTCACATTATCTTGCTTTTTTCTTTTATTGTTGTTGATATTTAAAACTGGACTGGAAATATCTAATATGTATATCCCATTGCATAATGTACCCATATCATAAAGCATTCCATTCAAGCTAATATAACAACTATTGTTACTAAAATTTAAATGGAAACTAGCTTTACTAAGACTAGAAACTGAAATAATATTCTTAGTCAATATAGGTACATAAAACAGTCATCTAATTCTATTACAAGCCCACTACGGAGTGTCAATACATAAGTTCCTACAGCTAATGCAATAACTCTTGCTCCATTGCCCACATGCAGGTCCAAATCTCCCTTATTCATTTGTCTACTATTCCTGAGGCCTTGGATATCAGTATATATGTGTAAGCCACAATCGATATCTAATACCTATATATTATTATTAGAAATAGTATTAATATCAATAAAAAACATACTTGAAGTAGATGGGGCATCTGATGCCTTCTTCAACTTCATTGAATCCAGATAGGCCTTATAGTTCCTCTTCTAATAGCCATCCTTGCTATAGTGGAAGCATGTTCCCTTAGGGGCAGTCTCTTTATAGGTCCTTCCTAGCAGTGTTTTGGAGATGATGAGTGTTTCTAACATTCTTCAAGAATAACATTTTCATCTCCCACTTGATATTCTTAATTTTTCTAGCATATATGAATTGTTTGGTAACATTGATCTTTGCTCTTAGAGCATTCTAACTTCCTTCATCAAATCCTACTAGATCAAGCAAAATGTTATTGAATATGAAAGGATTTATTAGACTTACAGAAGTTAGTTAGGTGATAATGGCTGAGTGATATAAGAGGCTATTATAGGGATATATAAAGAAGTAACTCGGGAAAGCTATAAACCAATGTTGATTTGTGAGTCTACGATCTAATTTCTTTCAAAAGTAATTTGCTCTAGATTGATTATTGCTCCAGGTGAAATTTTTCCTCCAAAGGGAAGATTAGATAACTGAGCATTAGTTATATAGCTCCTCAACTTAGAGCAAGGATTCCTAATGGATCTACTTTCTTTTATTTCTTCAACATTAAGTATTGAATTGAAATCACTAATTATGAGCCAAGATGTTATGTTTCTTATAACTGCATCTCTTATTTGATTCCATAAGAATGCCCTCTAATACGATATGTTTTAAGCATGGATGAGTGAAATGAGTAGCAATTGGACTGAGTTCTTGAAGTATACTTCTAAGTGAATGATCTAATCTGAAAAGAGCCTTATGATTACATTCATTAAGGAAAAGTGATAAAGGAACATAATTTTGCCATTGGGTTGATGACTGTAGTTTGTAAGCTCTCTTTATTGACTAGGAAGATATCTAAGAAGGTTGCAGATACCTTGCTTTTCCTTACAAACTACAGTCAAGGTATCTTATATTCCATGCTAGAATTTTTATAAGGTTAACTCCACTTATAAAGTTTTCTTCTTCCTATTATATTTTCTCCTAATTATAGGTTCAAAACCTTGTTTGGTATCATTCACATCCTTTACAACTTTTTTTGGAGTTTTATTTAGAGTTTTGTTATAATTTGATTATGCAATCCTTTCCTTAGTAGTCATTTTGGTGGTCTTTGTATCATCTTGATTGTATAGTGCTTTGTATGACGTCTTGTTGATTGCTTTGTCTTCAACAACCTTAGTTTTCACCTTGCCATTAGATTTATAATTGTTTTCTCCATTTGAGTTTTCAGAGATTGGTAATTAAGTGGGAATGTTCAACTCTATGAGTTCCTGACATTCACCTGTTGTGAATATCTTCCCAGTATATCTCCATGCTTCCTTGCTAATAGGTTGTGGTTTCCATTCATAACTGTTCTCCAATTAGCTCAATGTTTTTATCAAGCCTAGTGAATGGAATCACCTTAGATAAGTTAGCCATATATGTGACTAACCTCTATGGTTTGATCCATACAAATTGGATTTCAAATAAAGCTAGCCAAGTGGTTGAGCCAACTTTTAGTCCAGTAATTTAATGGTGCATTATGAATGCAAATCCATATTGGAATGTTTTCTTGTTTAACCTCTTCAATTTTAAATTCATGGTGCAATACTTTAAGCAGTAGAGGTTTGTTGTTCACATGCCATAATACAACATGCACTATCTTCTGTGCTTCTTCAAAGCTAGAGAATTTAAAGAGGAAACATCTTTATAGTTTACTAAAACATCTTGTAATCCATATTGTTTCCAATTATTAATTGTCAATTATTTTATAACATAGAAGTTTATTGATAGTTGTTCATTAGTATATGTTTTTTTAAGTATTTGGTATATGTTGCTTGCATGATAGGTTAGTATTATTATGTTTTAGGACTTGTTTTTTGTGTTTTTGTTTAGTTTGATCTTCATGGTTGTTCTTTTGTGTTTGATATTTGTTTAGGGTAGGAATTGATCATTTTGGTGTACGAATGGAGGGTGGACACCACTGTTTTTGAGTTATGGACCAAGAGAAGAGAAGAGAAGTGAAGTTGTTGAAAAAACAAGAGCCTATAACCGTAAAAAAGGGCATGTTTCCCATGATCGTGGGAAATGTATGGAGAAATTTTATGTCAAGATAACCCACAATCGTGGGAAGCATAAGTATAATTCCCATGATCATGGGAATTGGAAGTAAATGAGACACGAAGGTTTCTTGTATTTTTTAAAAGGTTTTTATGACTTTATAAGGAGGAGAATCCGGAGAGTCACCAGAGGGTTATGGAACTTACTTCTTGGAGCCAAAAGACATATTGAGAGCCTAGAGATTAGTGGAGATTCAAGGTTTCATTCTCGATTTGGTAAAGAGTACCCCATTATCTAGATTTTCTAGATTCGAGCAAAGAAGAGGAGGAGCTCGCTCGTCTAATTTTATTTCAATTTCTTTCTCTTCTAGCATGTTTATTATAGATTGTTTGATTGTTGGGGATGTTATGTACATTATGATTATCTAAAATAAGTTTTAGGGTTTATTGTTTGAATTATTTGTGAACCTTTGGTTATAGATTTAATGATATATATGTTTGTGTTATTTATTGTGCTTAAATATTGCAATAGATCAAGAGAGTGAGCTTAGAAATTTGTGTTAATTATACAACAAGAGATGATTATTAATAGACCCATAAATAACAAGTTATTGATTTATTAGGAAGAGATTTCAATACAACAATACACTGCCTATAAGATAGCTTCATATCTAGTTAAATGCTTAGGAAAGGCTTTGCACATTGAGAGATCCTAAAATTAATTATAATTTATTTAACTAGTGACATTTAGTTACACCTTGAGAGAGGGTAGCTAGAATTTTATGAAATCTTGGGTCAAGCATAAATTGAACCAATTAATTAGAGAGGAGAAAATAAGGATAATGACAAGTCCTAATGTTTAATCTTGATTTTTCTCTAAGTCTTAGTTTACGATTTTGGTTTGGGTTGCATTATTTTCTGTTACTTTTAGTTTGTCTTTATTTTATTTATTTTTTAAATTCAAGTGAAACGATTTCTTAAACAAAGAACAACTTGAATTAAGTGGTGCCTAAGCACAATCCTAGTGGGATCGATATCACCTTCTAACTACAACTACGTTCTGTATACTTGCGGTTTTGAGCTTAAGACTAGTAGTATGTTTTGCATTCAATAAGTTTTTAGCGCCATTATTAGGGATTGTTTGTTTAGCATGTTTATTTTGGATTTTTTTGATTAAGAGTTTTTCATACTTTTCCTTGTGTCTTTTCAGGTCCATGAATATAAGGAACATGTACAGGAATACTAAATTTCACGAGTTAATAGATATCACAAGACACAAATGACAACTGAGAAGAGTGAAGTGCCAAGACATTATAAAAGAAATATGGTAGAAGAAGGAGAACAATTAGGGGCTGAAAGGACACTGATAGACTTTATCATACCAAAATTCAATCCCCAAAGAGTTACGAGGCCAACGATTCAAGAAAACAATTTAGAGATCAAGCCATCACTCCTCAACATTCTTCAAAGTAGTGTGCAATTTTATGGATTGTCCAATGAATATCCCAACGCCCATCTCGCCAATTTTTTGGAGATATGTGATAGTTTCCGATTTAATGGGATGTCTGAGGATGATGTCAGGTTGTGACTATTTTCTTTGACTTTGAAAGATAGGGTGAAGGCATGGTACAATTTACTCAGATCAGGGTAGATTAAGACTTGGGAACAGCTAGCCCAGGCATTTCTCGCTAAATATTTCCCATTAACCAAGATGATAAGGATTATTAAGGATATCACAAATTTTTAACAAAGCGATGAGGACTCTTTATATGAAGATTGGGAGAGTTTAAAGAACTAAAAAGAATTCATCCTCACCATAACCTTCTAAGGGAGTTCCTCATGTAAACATTCTAAAATAGTGTCAACTATAGTAAAAGAGGGTCCATAGATGCAGCTGCAGGAGGATCTTTGATGAGGAAAACTATCAATGCAGCTCATAATCTTTTAGAAGAATTGGTGAGCAACAGTTGCATGTCTTCAAGTGAGAGGAGTAGGCAAGGGCAAAAAGAGCAAAAAGGTATGATCCCAATTGACTCTGTACCACTTTGCAGGCATAAATCACAACCCTTACTAAGTAGTTGAGCAACATGCAAGGAGCATCTTCATCTACAGCCAAAGCTATGCAATCACAATATGAGTTATACAGGTACAACAACCATTGCATGGTAGAATGTTTCTTGTTGGGAGCTAGTATCACTGAACAAGTAAGTTACTTAGGCCAACCACAGCTAGGTAACAATCCGTACTTGAATACTTATAATACATTTTTCTTGGAATACTAATAATGCAGGTGGCTAAGCAAGACAACAAGGACCTCTTAGATTTTAACAAGATAGACTTAGATCTTTGGAAAACAAAATGGACAAGTTGATGGATGTTTTAGTGTCTAAACTGGCAAATCAAGAAGAGAAATAAAAGAGGATGTTTTTTTATCCAGGAAGAAATTCAAAAGAGGATGGAGGCAAAGCTTGGTCAAATAGTGAAGAGCCATGCCTCATCCATCCACATCTTGAAGGTATAAGTAGGTCAACTTTATAATGCCATGTCTTTTAGAAGTGCAGGTAGCTTACCAATCAATACCAAGGCCAACCTAAGGGAATAATTGAAGAGAGGCCTTATGTGTCACCACACCATACAATCTTAAAGTTCCGTGTCCACAAAGGGTGAGACAATGTCAGGTAGACACTCAATTTTCCAAGTTTTTGGAGAAATTGAAAAAACTTCAAATTAACTTGTCATTGGTGGAAGCTTTGGAGTGTATGCCTAAGTATGCAAAGTTTCTGAAGAACATAATGATACACAAATGTATTTGGGAGGACAATCAAATGGTCACTTTGACAGAGAATTGTAGTTCGATTATCTCAAGTATGATACCTTCAAAACTATAAGATCTAGGGAGTTTTACGATTCCATGTGTTTTTAGTGACTTTGAATTTTCTAAATGCTTATGTTATTTAGGTGCAATCATTAACTTGATGCCTTTATCCGTTTTCAGGAAATTAGGACTAGGAGAGGTTAAACCAACATCTATGCCGATTTAACTTATGAATCAATCCATTAAGAGACTATATGAAGTTGTAAAAGATGTGTTATGAAAAGTAGATAAATTTATCATTCCTATTGATTTTATGGTATTAGATTTTGAAGTGATAAAAATTGTCCATTGATTTTGCACATGCCCTTTATGAATACTTGTAGGGAATTAGTTGATGTGCATAAGGGAAAACTTGTTTTAAGGATTGGTGATGAGCAGGTTCATTTTAATATGTCTAAATCTTTGAAGAAAATGAGGGATGGTAATGTATGTATGAAGATTGATGTTGTGGATGAATGTGTGAAGGATGTTGAGAGTGTGCTTAGGGATGAGAGTGTGAAAGAAGAGTATTTATATGAGGAAGACGAGTTAGAGAAGTTAGAGAGAATAGATATGCTAACACCGCCTTCTTTCGTTAAGCCCCCCATATTAAAGCTTAAAACCTCACCTTCTCATTTGACATTCACCTTTGTAGGTGAAAATCATACCCTACCTATCATTAGCTCGAACTAATTAGATTTTGAGCAAGAAGAGAAAGTGGTGGAGACCATTAGGAAAAGGATGAGAGCTAAGAGATGGAGAATTTTTTATATTAGGGAGACTAGCCCTAATGTGGTGATGCATAGGATTCACCTAGAAGAAGAGTGCAACACAGTGAGAGAGTGACAAAGAAGGTTAAATTGAAATATGGAAAAGGTTGTGGAGAAGAAGGTAGTAAAGCTGTTGGATGCACAGATTATTATCCCATTTCAAATAGTGAGTGGGTGAGTTCGATACAGTGTGTACCTAAGAAGGGAGGCATGACAGTGATAGAAATGAAAAAGGTGAAAAGAATTCGACTAGGATCATCACAGGTTGGAGAGTATGTATTGATTACTAGAAGCTCATTTTTTCCACCAAGAAAGATCGCTTCCCTTTACCTTTTCTAAACCAAATGATTGAGAGGGTAGCCAGCCATGCATTTTACTATTTTCTTGATGAATACTTAGGGTACAATCAGGTGGTTATATACCTACAAGATCAGAAGAAGACTGCTTTCACTTATCCTTGTGGGACTTTTTCTTATCAAAGGATGTCATTCAGTTTATGTAATACACCTGCCACATTGAAAAGGTGAACCATGGCCATATTCGAAGACATGAATGAGAACTTTATGGAGGTATTTATGGATGATTTCTCTATTTTTGGAAATTCTTTTGATTATTTCTTATTGAATTTAGACAAAGTGCTTCAAAGATGTGAGGAGTCTCATTTAGTCTTGAACTCGGAGAAGTGACACTTCATGGTCCAAGAGGGAAATGTATTGGGTTATAAGATCATATAAGGGGATTGAATTGGATCAAGCTAAGATCGAAATAATTGAAAATCTACCACTTTCTACCAACATCAAGGGCATCCAAGCTTTCCTTATCTATGTAGGATTCTACAGATGTTTCATCAAGGATTTTTTCTTTTATCGTTAAACCCTTAACTCATTTATTAGTTAAAGATGTGCCTTTTGTTTTTTATGATGATTGTTTTAACACTTTTAATAGGTTGAATAAGGAACTTATATCTGCATGTCAAATTGGAGTCTTCTTTTAGAAATTATGTGTGATGCAAGCGATCATGCCATCTGTTGTGTCCTTAGTCAGTAGAATGAAAAGAGGTTACATGACATCTACTATACAAGCAAGACCTTGATGGGAGCACAATTGAATTACACAACTACAGAATAGGAGTTGCTTACTATGGTATTTACATGTGATAAATTTTGTTCTTCTCTTTTAGGCTCACATGTTATTGTTTTTACAGATCATACAGCATTGTGATCTCTTTTTGCAAAAAGGATGCCAAGGCTAGGCTTATCTAGTGGGTGCTTCTATTTCAATAATTCGACATTAAGATTAAAGACAAGAAGGGGAAGAAAATGTTATAACAGACCATCTCTCGAGACTTGAGAGAGGGCATCATAAAGAAAAAGAGGAAATCGAGGAGAGTTTTCTTGATGGGGCTTTACTGATGGTAGACAATCCTTTTGTCCTTGGTTTGCATATATTGCAAACTATCTATCAGGACATTATGGATCTAACAAGATTACAACTAGGGTCTTAGAATGTGCATTTTATTGGCTAACATTGTTCAAGGATGCTCGAGATTTTGTGCTAAAGTGTGATAGGTGTCAAAGAGTGGATAACATATCAAAGAAGGATGAGATTTCAATTTCAAACATCATGGAGGTGGAGATATTTGATGTATGATGTTAAGACATCATTGGACCATTCCCATCCTCCTTAGGTAACACTTACATATTAGTTATAGTTAATTATGTTTCCATCTAGGTTTAAAAGTTCATCATGAATATCTTTACGAAATTTATAGTTCCCAGAGTGATTATAAGTGATGGAGGGAGCCTTTTTTGCAAGAAACCATTTAAGGCTATTTTAAAATGATACAATGTTCATCATAGAGTGGCAACTCCTTACTACCCCAAACTAGTAGTTAAGCGAAGGTGGTGAACAGAGAGCTGAAGAAGATTTTGGAGAAGGTAGTGAACACCTCAAGAAAGGTTAGGCATTAAAGCTAGATGAAACCTTACGGGCTTATAGGACAATGTTCAAAACACCCATAAGAACTACTCATATAAACTCATGTATGGCAAGGTGTGTCATTTACCTTTAAAGTTGGAGCATAGGTTGTATTGGGTCTTTAGGCAATTGAACATGCATTGCAAGCTTGCGGGTGAGAAAAGATTATTATAAATTGACGAATTAGAAGAATTGAGTTTTGGCGCTTATGAAAATGCCAAGTTGTACAAGTAAAGGACAAAGAAGTGGCATGATGCTCATATCTAGAAGGAGGAGTTCAAAAGTGGGGACCTGTTGTTTTTGTTTAATTCAAGACTTCGGTTATTTCCTAGAAAGCTTAAGTCAAGGTGGAGTGGACCTTTCAAGGTTATTCAAGTGTTTTCCTATGGAGCTTTGGAGTTAGAAAATGACAAGGGTGAATTATTCAAGGTCAATGGGCATAGATGCAAGTTATACTATAGAGGGTCATACTCACAAGAAAGGGAAATCATCTCTTTCCTTTCTTTTACCCTTTCATGCATATGAAATGGTCAAGTTAATGACCTTAACTTAGAACATTTACCTTTCATTTGCTTGATTTTGTTTACTTGTGCGTTTGATTTGTTTGGTTTTGATTATGTTTAGTTTGAATTTTATTTGAGTTTGAACTTATTTCCTTTTCAAATTTCTTATTGGATAGTTGATTTTGATGTGTTTGTAGGTTGATTAAATGTTGGGAATGTATGTTAAGCTTACAAGAAGAATAAGAAGTTGGAAAAGTTTGGATAATCAACGATCGTGGGAACTGGGTTGATTCCCTCGAAAGTGGGAAGACTTTCCAGAAACTTTTTGGTGCCTTAACCCATGATAGTGGATATTGATCCATTTTCTACGAGTGTGGGAAGGCTCTTTAGCAAGTTTCTAGAGTCTTAACCCACGATCATGGAAATCACAAGGATTTCTATAATCGTGTGATCCTTCGATAGACACTTTTAAAAAAAACCTCCTTTATTCTTCTTTCTTCATTTTCCCTAACTCTCTCTATAGCCCACTCTCTCACTACCCCTAGTTTCAAAAATCTTTCAATTTTCTCCCACACCTTTGTATTTTCTTGATCTTTTCTATCATTAATCACTTCTTTTACACTTATTTCACACTACACAACTAAGAACACAAGGATTTGGTAAGTTTTTTTATTTCTTTCTCTCTCTAAAACTTGCTCACCTCTCTTTTGTATATTTTTGCAAATTTTTCTTCTTCAATGGATCTCAAGAAGCTCACCACTCAGAAACCCATCGGCCAATTATTCCTTTAAGTCTCTGGAGAAGGTAAAACCGATATAGCAATAAATTTTCGTAACCAATTCCTAATTTTTTTGGAAGATAAAGGTATCCGATTTCGGGACTTTAAAGATAGAGAATTATTGCGTCCCCAATACTTTGATTTTGAATTGTTAGAAACTTTAGGTTGGAGGTGTCATATTGAACGATTAGCCACGAATATTGGTTGGGGTCATTTAATTCGTTGTGATGTACCGATATACCCCATGATGACTATTGAATTTTTGACCATTGTGTGTTATAATCCTAAAATGGATACATTCTGGTTTAAAATAGGTGGTCATGTATATAGACTTGATTATACCATCATTTGTGTACTTTTTGACTTATTGAACACTAAAGTTTTAGATGATCATGATGACTTTTATAAGGATGACTATTGGAAAAGCCTTACGGGTGAAAACATGTTTGATTCTAGGAATGCATCAAACACCTTAATTCGTAGCACTGAACACTTACTGCTTCACAAATTTATGTGCTTAATTGTTTTAAATAAAAATGAAAGCAATAATTATTCTGCTAAAGAACTTTTCTTTCTTTGGTGTATGGATCGTAAAGTTAAAATAAATACCTCGTATCAAATTTTTAGGTCTATTATGAGTTTGTTGGATCGGAAAAAGAAAAGCATGTCATATTTGGAGAACCGGTAGATTTCAAAACTTTTTAGAAATCTTATTTGCAGCGGAAGCAATATATTTAAATCATCATGCCAATCTATACATGATATGGTATAACGATAATAATAAACATAAACAAGATGAAGAATATTACCGACTTCTTTACTACAACTTTAATTCCTAACTGTGCTATCCTCTCCTTCTCCTTGTAGCCAAAGCTTTTGCTTTTGAATCTTTTCTTTTATCAATCTATCTTCTCCTTGTTGCTGTATCCTCAACCAATTTGATTTACCTCTTATTCTCCTAGGACAACTTGGTTAACAAAATCCTTTAGTGGGAAAGGAGAAGAAACATTAAACCATTTAATGGTGAGTTCATAACTCCATTTAATGATGATAAACCATAATAAAGACCATCTTTATTTAGCATTTTAATTTCAAATGTGCAGCTGCACATTCAACCCTAATAAAGCTAAAATTGTTCCTTCATTTCTTTAAAAAATTTGTTTTAATATAATTAATCTAATCAATTACAATAAACCAAAGTCTAGCCCAATTCTAAATGAACATTTAGGCTTTTAATTAACCATTAATTAGTGCAAGCCCAACATTCAATTATGGGATTCTAAAAATTCCAATTATATTTCTTACTTAGTTTGATAACCTTCCTTGAAGTCAAGTGGGGAATCTTACTGGACTTTGATAATTCAAGCTCTAATAAGCCTATAATTAACTTAATCTCATTAGAATTAATTCTAGCTTATTAACTAAATGTCATTCCACTAAAGACAATTAGTTGAACTCTTGAATTATTAAATATTATGAGAATACATATTTTATGTCCAATTGTAAACTCTATTTAGAACCTTATTATAGCCATCTGCACAATAAAGGGTAAAATTATCATTTTGCCATTATATTGGTTTTTTCTCCTAGATATCTCGTTTTACTTTATATGGTGATTAACACACAAGATCTCATCTTGGTGTTAAGACTTGATGGGTAGCTAGCCCATCAAACTACTGGCACCAGCTTAATCACCAATTCTCCTCAAAACATCTAGAAGTGATGATAGCACTATAAACTCTTTATTTGAGTGAATGTTCCTTGATAGATGTTTCAATTGATAATTCCAACATGCAGACACTATATTAATACTCTGTAAAAATCCATTCCGATCATATCAATAATTATAGCAAAGCACATACGAGTACACCACTCATCATGATTGTGGTCCATAATAAACGAATGCTTAAGTTGTATGTTTTAAGATTAAAGTAATGGCCCACTTTATTGTTGAAAACATACTTGATTCTAGATTTATGTAATAGCGCCATTATTAATAGTTAAATACTATCATGATATGAAACTCATCATTCCCTTTAGGTAAACTCCTTTACTTATACAGAGATAAATCGCAACACTACAGTCTAAACCATAATCAAGCGACCAACTTGATTATTCAACTGTGATTCCATTAATTTAGATTCTTATAATATACGTGTTTCCCATACATCTCTATGTATATGTATATTACTTATAAAAGAATCTTGGTACCTTTTAACTAGATATACAATGCTCACACAAATAAAGTCAAATACTTTTGTTTTATTAATAAGAAATATTTTCATTACAAAACTGTAACTGAAGAAGATAAAGTTACATGTAAATACACTTGTTTAGGACACTATATTTACATAACTCCACCAATCTCCCATTTTCCCTAAAGCAAGTTCGACATATCCCTCATTCCCATCCCTTCTAGGTGACCCTCAAAGCTCTTTTGAGTCAATGTCTTTGTGTGTAGATCAACAAGGTTTTGCTCTGTGGGTATCTTTACCACATCCACCTCTCCACGTTGTATTATCTCCCTTATAAGATGATACTTTTGCTCAATATGTTTGGTAGCTTTGTGATTCTGAGGTTCTTTAGAATTAATCACTACCCCACTATTATCACAATAAAGTGTAATGGCTTTTTGTGCCTCTAGAACTACCTTCAAATCATTTAGGAACTTCCGGCGTCAGACTGCTTCCTTTGCTGCTTCACAAGTAGCAACACACTCAGCCTCCATAGTCGAATCAGCAATACAAGATTGCTTAACACTCCTCCAAACTATGGCTCCTCCTCCTAAAGTAAATATAGAACCAGAAGTTGATTTCTTTGAATCAAAATTTGATTGGAAATCATAATCTGTATATCCTATCGGAATAAGGTTACTTCCAGAGTAAACAAGTATTAAGTTCTTTGTCTTACGAAGATATTTAAATATACACTTAACTGCAGTCCAATGTTCCATTCCTAGATTAGACTAAAATCTGCTTACTAGTTCCACTGTGTAACAGATATCCGGTCTAGTGCAAAGCATTGAATACATCAAACTTCCAACTGCTAAAGCATACTGAATATTAAGAATACATTCAAACTCCTTTTGGGTTTTAGGTGCTTGTTCCTTTGAAATTTTGATTCCATACCTAGTAGGTGTTAAACCCCTCTTGGAATCTTGCATGGCGAACTTATTGGGCATATTTTCAATATAGGTTAATTGAGACAAGGCTATCTGTTTGTTCATATGGTCCCTTATAAGTTTGATCCCTAGAACATAGTTAGCCTCTCCCAAATCCTTCATTGAAAACTATTCATTCAGCCATCC
>JANSVA010018615.1:0-15154 GCA_025504915.1 Erythroxylum reticulatum | reverse complement strand
AATGACTTTGATGTGTTTGAATGCTGAGAATATTGTCTTGAACTGCAATTGGAAACAAAGTTCAAGTTAGTGAGACAGGGTTGGCATTGAGAGGGAGTCTAAGAAATAATTTAGTTGAGTCTTCAAAAAAAGAATATCCCATAATTAAACTAAACAACATGCTACTTCTAAATCATAGATTAACTAATCCAAATTTTGCACATGCTCAACAATTTTGTGTCTATGAAGTATGAACACTTATTCTACAAAACAATAATGACTGCAGTAACACAATATTCCTTGTAATAATCGAACCAAATACACATTAAGTAGGTAGCTTCAAAAGCTTGAAATAAAATTCAATTACCATTTCTTCATTGCTGCGTTTCGGAAATTTAAGTAATCCTGATGAAATTATATTGATTGTCGCATAATAGTCTTGGCTTCCATCTTGACAAAGCTGAACACTAAGCCATGATTGTTTCACCTACAAAAGTCCAAAGGATCGCTAATTTGGAAGCACTGACATCATAGTTCTTTTAGCAGACATGTAAGTTCAATTCTTTACATGGAGAGGCAGTAATGGATTGTCTAGAAAGGAATACTCTCTAATGCCAATTCCAGGGCCAAACTCCTCTAATGGTAGGTCTTTCAACATTAAATTTACTTGCAGTCCAGTAGATATTCCTTTCATTAAAACAGTCATATGGCAAAGTTTAAGCGAAATTTTTTTTCCTATTTTTCTATCAGAAAGCAAAATTAGACATAATATCTATTGCAACTGCATTCAAAGGCTCAACAAAAATCCAAATGGCATTTTTAAGGAAATAATTAAAGCTCCAAAATGAACATGAAAGGCAAAAAGGTGAGAATTAATAGACATAACTCTAAAGCTAATAATAAAGATCACAAGCTGTTACAGCTGATCCAGAAATGAAGTAAAGAATAAGGTTAGTATAGATTCCAAAAAGAAACAAGGTAAGCAACCGAAGACCACCAGCTTCAGATATCTGCAACCTATTGGTTATGGAGAAATGCAATCTCATACTATAACAAACTACAAGAAGTAGCTTAGGTTCAATTAGTTTAGAACTTCATTGTAAGCATATATAATGGTACTAAAAACACAACAAAAAAAAACTAAGTACTTCATAATGAATATCTGAATAACTATAGGAGCTAAGGTATAATCTAACCCCTCCCAAAAACCAAAAGTTCATATTTAAGCATAAACGTGTTTTAATCTTAGTTCCTTTTTATATTCAAAGTCATGAGGAAATGATTAAACTCAAGAATTTTAGGCCAAGGCCCAACTAACAAGAGGCACAATCTGGGTTAATATTGGCAACTACTTTAAATAAGAAAATTTATGTTGGATTGATTTTTTTGGTAACTGAAAAAGAAAAATTTTGAGTACACCAACAAAAAGGGGAACTTTAAAACTAATCCAGTATGCAGATTTCTAAATATGCTTTAATTGATGCTGGGCAATTAGGATAAAAGTTGTAAAGACTGGAAGTTGATCCCATGTCAACCTGGTCATATTCCACTGCAAATTGAAATATGTATAAATGCAATGCACATCAGAGTGGCATAAGAAACTACTTCACATTGCATGAATTAAAGTCTTCTAAAAAACATGAAAACCAATGGCCAATGGCTGTATGAGTAGGAAATCTTATGATTTGCTTTCATTTTGCACCATAAATGGACATCACTAGCAGCTGAAAACATATTGAATAAAGTTTTGTCCCACAGATTCTAGGAGCTGAGCAATACCACATATGTACATTTCCCCAATGAAAAAGTTGTATGTGAGAGAATAAAATGTAGAATACTTCGACGTTTATTTCATTGGCAACATGTACATTTATGCATAATTCAAATATTGATTTTTGACCATAAATCTATTATTGTTTTGATCTAATGGCTGTTATGTTTGATAGCTACCTGTACAGTTGGGAAAGTTGTTACTAATGAGCTAATCTAACGTAGTGCAACTACATTGGATTTTTGCCGAAGAAGAGTGAGAGTTGGATTCGAGTCAGGCTTGTTAGACATGCATCTTGGGCCTTATAAATTAAAGAAGATCCAACCTACTTGAAGCTTTGGCCTATCCTTTGGTTTGACCTATCTTCATTACCAATGTCGTCTTCTCCATCATTCCTTGTCAAACGAGAGTGAAGAGGAACCAAAACATGAAGCTTGGAGATCAAAGTCGACATTCTGGCTGCTGAGAGCGATTTTGTGAGTAAGTCTGCTAATTGATCCTCAGTATTTACACATCTCACATCTAATTGTCCACTGGTTATTTTATCTCGTATGAAATGTACTTCGACTTTGATATGTTTCATACGAGTATGAAAGACTGGATTTTGGGCAAGTAATCGGGCTCCACTATTGTCACACCAAAGAATTGGTGTGTGTTGTAAAGTAAACCTTAATTCTTTTAGTAGTGGGTGTAGCCATAGAACTTCTGTAGAAATCTAAGCTAGGGCCCTGTATTCCACTCCAGTACTTAAGTGGGATACTATAGTTTGCTTCTTTGAACTCTAAAATACCAGATTGCCCTCTAGGAGGACATAACCACCTGTTGTGGACTTCCTATCATTTGGATTTCTTGCCCAATCAGAGTCACTATAAACTTGTAGAGATAGAGGTTGTGGCGAAGGAAGAAAATGAAGGGTAAGTGTAGTAGTCCATTTAAGATATCAAAGTAGTCACTTACAAGCAATCTGGTGGGTGTTTAGAGGTCTTGATAAGTATTGACTTAGCCTATTTACAGTGAAGTTGATATCAGGACGTGTGTGACACAAGTATTGGAGAGCACCGAGGATGCTGCGATACAAGGTGGGATCATCAAAAGGATGGCCATGATGAGTAGATAGTTTGGTGCTAAGTGCAAGAGGAGTTGGACATAGGGAGCAGTCTGCCATTTTGGCACAAGCAAGAAGGTCCAAAAATGTATTGCATCTGTAAAAGGTACAATCCTGTTTTGTCCCTATAAACTTCAAAACCAAGAAAGTGGTTAATACTGCCCAATGTTTTTAAAGCAAATCTGCTATTTAGTTGTTGTATGATCAACTTAATTTTAGTATTTGAGTTCCCTGTCACCAATATGTCATCAACATATATTAGTAATAGCAATAAGGAACTATTGTGCTGCTTGTAGAATAAGGATGTGTCAGATTTTGAATTACTGAAACCCTATTGTAGTAGGGTAGACTTGAGGATATTGTACCATACCCTTGGAGCCTGCTTTAGACCATAGAGGGCTTTGTCTAGTTTACAGACATATGTAGGCCTTGTAGAATCTGTGAAACCAGCTGGTTAAGCAATGTAGATGTATGCATTATTGACATCTATTTGCTAGATTTCCCAATATTGAGAAACTGTGAGAGAGAGAATTACATAGATGGTTGATGATTTCACTACAAGACTATAAGTTTCTGAGAAATCAAGACCTGGGGTTTGATTGAACCCTTTTTCTACAAGGCGAGCCTTATATTTGTCATGGCTCTATTAGACTTGTATTTTATTCTAAATACCCACTTACTATGCAACAACTTCACATATGAGTTATATGGGACTAAATGCCAGGTTTTGTTTAAGTTGAGGGCTTGAATTTCATTTTTCATGACCTGTCGCCATAAAGGGTCTTTGAGAGCTTCTATAGGAGTTTGTGGTTCTATTTTAGTGGGTGAGGAGAGTGTAGCAGTATAAGCTTTTGGCTTATAGATTCCACTTTTAGAACAGGTTTGCATAGGATGAGAATTAGGGACGAAGGGTATGGTGGTCCTGGGAGTAGGAATAGTTTGGTCTGTAGAGTGTATATAAGATGGATGGGGGGATGATAATGAAGCAGATAGAATATTATTAGAGGAGTTTACTTGTATTGGAGTGATTGATGGAGTCTGTTGCATGAAAGAGTCCATTGGCCGAGACTGAGCAGGAATAGCCTGTATAGCATAGCCTGTATAGCATCTGTAAGGACAGAAAATGGTAGGCTAGGAGAAGTTGTCGGACAGGATGATGGTTTACAAAAAAGGTCTGCATAAGGAAAGTCTTTTTCATTAAATGTGACATATCTAGAGATGTAAACATAAACATACCCTTTAGGATGGAGACACTTGTAACCTTTATGAAATGGGTTGTACCCAAGACAGACACACTTACTTGTGTGAAAACCCAATTTGTGTTTATTGTAAAATCATAGGTAGGGAAAACAAGCACACTCAAATATCCTTAGATGATCATAGGAAGGCTTTTTGTGACATAGTTTTTGAAATGGTGACTAATGATGAAGGGTTGGTGTCGACAGGTTATTGATGAGGTAAGTTGCTGTTTGAAAAGCTTCAAGCCAATATTTGAGGAGTATTTTGGCACGAAAGAGTAGCGTGAGTCCGGTTTCAGTTATATGTCTGTATTTTCTTTCCGAAATATCATTTTGTTGATAGGTATAAGGACAACTAAATCTGGTTTGGATTCCGTGTGTTGTAAGAAAGAGTAGTAGGGCTGTAAATTCACCACCGATGTCACTGTGTAGGGCCTTTATTTTCTGATTTAGTTGCAATTCAGCTGATGTTTTAAATTTCATAAAAACTGCTAATGTGTCTGATATGTTTTTTAGGGGATAAAACCATGTAAATTTGGAAAAAGCATCTACAAAAATTATGTAGTATCTGTGCCCATCTGTGGAAGGATAAGGACTAGGACCCCACACATCAGTGTGAATTACTTCTAGTGGTGTAGTAGTAGATATGGAATGTGTTTGGAATGGTAACTTATGTTATTTACTAGACTGACATGAGTCATAAAATTATAAAGATTTAGGGGAAAATTTTTGATTCATTGTTTGCAAAACATGTTGTAATATAGTGGCATTAGAATTCCCTAATCGAGCATGCCACATATTGACATTTAACTCAGAGAGGAAAGCAATACATGGTTTAGGGAAATTAAACTGAGATATGGTATTGATAGAAGTAGATGACAGTGAGGCTTTAAGGCTGTACAGGTCATTCTTAAGCAGTCCCTTGACTAGTATCTTCTTTGTAATTTTGCCCTTGAAAACATAACAAGAGTTAGTAAACTCCACAATAATATTATTATCTTTAGTTAACTGAGATATGTTAAGTAGGTTCTTGCTGATTTGAGGTACATGTAGAACATTATGTAGTTGAAGTGGGGTAGTAGAATAAGATGGTATAGAGGAGGTTCCAATATGAGAGATAGGGAGATGATTACCATTCCCAACTATTATGGTCCCGGGTTAAGGACTTTTATTTTTGCAACCTATGCTGACTATGAGTTCAGGCTCTAGAGAGGGAACTTAGAAGCTCTTGAGATTAAGTGCTCAAAGACTTAATTGATTTTAGAAGCTGCTTCTCTCATTGATGTTATTGTTTAAATATATGAGTGAGGCATAACTACCCCCTACATCAAAGGAGCATTACTTCTAAGTGGAGGAACACCCTCCTACAACTCGGAACAACTAAAATAAAGTGGAGGAAAACCCTCCTACAAAACAAGAATCACAACTAAAAAAGAAATAACTGAATGCATAAACTAATCAAAATAATTGAAATGAGTCAAACTCCACATGGCAGTTAGTTTAGGAGTTTAATACATGGCTGTTTGGTCTTGAGCCTATGTGTGTAACGTGTGTAGATTTGTAGAGGTTTGGTAACATTATTGCGTATCCCAAAAGGGTGCTTGTCCTAAAGCGTAAATTTAGCATACTTGGAAGAAAAATCTTGAGCATTCTCCCATGAAGCAGCTGCTGGAGAAGAATTACACCAATGGACTAAAATCTCAAGCTATCCTACCTTAATACATTGATCTAAAACGGCCAAAGGTTGAAGAGGAACATCCGGTGGAGTTGGTGGCAGCATTGGAGTACAAGAATCTTGTCCTTCATGATACCGTTTGACGGTGGAAACATGAAAAATAGGATGTAGCTTTGAGTCTACTGGTAAGTTTAGCTTATAAGCCATGGAACCGATTCGCTCAAGAACCATAAAAGGTCCATAAAACTTGACTAAAAGTTTCTGACTTCTTCATTTAGCAACTGAACTCTGACGATAAGGTTGTAGACAAAGCAGAACCTTATCACCAACCTGAAATTCCAGGTGGCGATGAGATTGGTCATAGTTGTGCTTCATTTTTTGTCGTGCTCGCTACAGATTTTGCTGAAGCTGGTGCAGCATCTCATCCCTGGTTTTAAGAGCAATCTCCATAGCTTCAATAGAAGAGCTACCTAGCAGGTATGAAAGCAACCGAGGAGGAGGAGGAGCATACACTGTTTCAAAAGGAGTAGACTTAAGAGATGAATGGTAACTTGTATTGTAGCAAAATTCAGCCCAGGATAACAGTCAATCCACTTATTAGGTTGAGCACTTGTGAAGCAACGAAGATACATTTCAATGGTTTGGTTAACAACTTCCATCTGGCCATCCGATTGCAGATGATAAGCTAAACTAAAACATAATTTTGTTCCACACAAATAGAATCATTCCTTCCAAAATGAACTAGTGAAAGTCACATCTCGATCATTAACCATAGTTTCCGGCAACCCATGTAATTTAAAATTGTTGTCAAAGAAAGATCGTGCAACACTTACAGCGGTATATGGATGAGAGAGAGCAACAAAGTGGCCATATTTTGAAAATCTGTCGATGACTACCAGTAGAACATTCTCTCCCCGTGAAGTAGGAATTCCTTCTATGAAATCAAGGGAAATATCATCCCAGACTTGAATTGGAATTGGAAGAGCTCGTAGGAGACCAGGTGGTTGGAGTGTTTCTATTTTGTGCCGTTGACAGATATCACAGGCTCTGACAAAATTACGTACAATCTGCTTTAATCCTTTCCAATAAAAATCATGAGTAATTATGTGCAGTGTTTGGTTGTGGAGAGCACTAACCATGGTTTGAATGGATGGAGAATTAAGGGTAAGATAAACTTTATCTTTGTAAAAGAGTAACCCCTACTTAAAACTCCACTTTTTTGTTGTCGTGCCATTGTTGATTGTAGAGTTAGTTGTTGGACCTCAGCAGAATCACATTGTTCTCATTGGATCTCATCAAGAAGGCTCAGTTGTGGCATAGAAATTGCCATGAGAACAAATTGATCGACATCTCTTCGTGATAGAGCATCAGCAATTTTGTTGTTTTTACCAGCTTTGTATTCAACTGTAAAACAGAAAGCCATAAGTTTACTAACCCAATGTTGCTGAGGTGATGAGAGAGTATGTTGGTGCAACAGAAACTTCAAAGTATAATGATTTGTCCGCACAATGAATTTGCGGCCCCAAAGATAGGAATGCCAGTGTTTGATAGCTTTAACCAAGCCAATCAACTCTTTTTCATATACTAGGAGGCTTTGATGTCATATTGCCATAGATCGACTGAAATATGTCACTGGTTTATTTTGTTGTAACAGTACTGCTCCAATTCTTGTGTCTGAAGCATCATATTCAATAACAAATGTTAACTCAAAATCTGGTAGAATCAAGATTGGAGTTATCGTCATAGCCGTTTTTAAGCTTTCAAAAGCAGTAACAGCATCATCAATCCAACGGAAAGAATTCTTCCGTAACATAGCCGTGAGAGGAGCGGCTATTATTTCGTAAATATGCACAAATGTTCGGTAGTAACCAATAAGCCCTAAAAATCCCCTTAAGCCACGATTAGTGTTGGGCTTAGGCCACTCCATAATTGCCGAAATCTTGGACTAGTCCACCTACACTCCATCTTGAGAAATAATGTGACCCAAATAAGAAACCTGAGTCTGAGCAAAAGTACACTTAGAGTGTTTGAGGAATAATTTATTTTGCGTCAACATCTGAAACACCAGATGCAAATGGTGAAGGTGTTCTGCCCACATTCGACTAAAAACCAAAATATTTTCAAAGAAAACCAAAACAAATTTCCTCAAGTAAGCCTTAAATACCTCATTCATCAAGGCCTGAAAAGTTGAAGGGGCATTGGAGAATCCAAATGGCATCACCAAAACTCAAAGTGACCGTGATGTGTTCGGAACGCTATTTTCTCAATATCCGAAGAATACATGGCAACCTGGTAGTATCCGGATAATAAATATAATTTTGTGAGGAATTTTGCTCCTCCTAATTCTTCCAATAACTCATCAATCACAGGAATAGGGAACTTATCTTTGATTGTTTTGGTGTTTAATTCTCTGTAATCAACACATAAACGCCAAGAAACATCTGCCTTTGGAACTATGATCACCGGTGAAGAGAAAGGTGAACGACTTGGTCGGATTATGCCTTGTTGTAACATAGCAGCACACTGTCTTTCAATCTCATCTTTCTGACCATAGGGATATCTATACGGCAGAACCACAATTCGATGATCACATGACCTGCTTGGAGGCAGCCCCGTTGGAGAACTGAATAAAGAAACAAATTCAGCCACTAATTTCTGCAGCTAAATGTTCGTATCTTTGGATATCTGTATAGCATTGAGTTCAGATTGTACTAGGGAAGAGGATGGATGTATGCCTTGCAATTCTATTAAATGTCCTTGTAGAAAAAAAGGTATGGACATGACAGTAAAATCCCAAAGAATGGGACCCAAGGTGCGAAGCCAATTAACCCCCAAAACCACATCAAAGTCAGTTAACGGCAAGACAAATAAATCCATAGAAAAAGAATTATATCCCAACAGAATCGGGATTCCCTTACAGATACCTGGGTTGTTGATTTGTTCCTCATTAGCAACATTAACTTTCAAGCCATTCTTCTCATTCACTTCAGCATTCAATTCGGCTACCTTTGATGCGGACACAAAACTATGAGTACTGCCAGAATCGATTAGAACTAGGACCTTGCCACCATTCTAGCTGCCCACCAATTGTATGGATTGGGGGTTTCGAATTCCAGTAATTGCATGCAACAAAATCTCATGTGGTAGTTCTAGATCCTGCACATCTAAAATTGTATCACCTGCATCTTTCGTTTCTTTTAAATCTATCCATAACAATTTCTTACACTGATGACTGCGAACAAATGACTCATCACAGTTTAAGCATAGCCCTTTCTTTCACCTTTTGTCCATCTCATCTCTAGTCAACCGTTTCAACGAACAGTTTGGTTGGAGTTTCGGAATAAGAGCAATGCATTGATTGTCCCCAACTACTGAAGAATGTGAGAACAATTTATGTTCATACAGCCTTGACATGCTTATTGCAGTCACCAAGTCCTTAGGTTGATGAAGTTCAACTTCCACAGTGATAGAATCTTACAATCCTCTGAGTAAAGTTAAACTTTCTGATGTTATGTAAAGACACCAGCACGAGGCAACAGAATTTCAAATTTGTTTTGATAATCCGCCACTGAGCCAATTTGCTTGAGCTTTGCTAATTCTCCCAATTTATTGTTGCAGATTGAAGGACCAAATCAAAGATTGCATTGGTGTGAGAATTCCTCCCAAGTCAGATCAGGAACATCCTGCAACAACTGCATATACCACAATTGAGCAATTCCCTCTAAGTGATAGGAGGCTAAGCTCACCTTTTCTTCCTTAGTTGTTGACTGATGACAGAAAAAAATGCTGACAATAGCTAAGCCAACCTAATAGGTCTTTTAGCCCATTAAAGCGAAGGAAGTCAAGTTTTGTGAATTTTGGCACAATAGAGTTTCCTCCAGAATTTTCAGAAACTGTAGCACCAGAAATTCCCTTATCTCTACATGTTTTTGGTTGACTTTCAACGTTTGAAGAAGACAGCCCCTTCTTCGTCGATTCCAAGTCGAGAGACATGGCATCCATTTTGGCGTGAAGTTGTTCAACTTTCTCATTTCTGGACTAGTTGGCTTGCTGCTTGGCTAAAAGTAAGTTGAAGAGTTTGTTAAGTTGGTCTTGGACTGATTCGCCCATAACTATTGGCTTTGATACCAATTTATTATGGTCCCAGGTTAAGGATCTAGTTATGGGTCTTTCGGTCAAGGGTGTGGATGGTGTTTGAGGGCATAGGTAGGGTTTTTCTTTTTTGCGACCTATGCTGGCTGTGAGTTCAGGCTCTAGAGAGGGAACCTGGAACCTCTTGAGACTAAGCGCTTAAAGACTTAATTGATTTTGGAAGTTGCTTCTCTCATTGATGTTATTGTTTAAATATATGAGTGAGGCATAACTACCTTCTACATCAAGAGAGCATTACTTCTAAGTGGAGGAACACCCTCCTACAACTCAAAACCACTAAAAGAAAGTGGAGGAACACCCTCCTACAAAATAGGAATCATAACTCGAAAAGAAATAACTGAATGCATAAACTAATCAAAATAATTGAATTGAGTCAAACTCTACATGGTAGTTAGTTTAGGAGTTCAATGCGTGGTTGTTTGGTCTTGAGCCCATGTGTGTAACATGTGTAGATTTGTAGAGGTTTGGTAACACCAACTGTTAGTTGATCCCTGCCTATATAAGTATTGTGAAGTGTGAGACTTGAGAGATCTGCAGTGACATGGTTAGTAGCACCATTGTCAACGAACCATCTCGTCGATGTTTCCCAGCTTCCTTATTTGCATACGTTGCTTCTCTCTCTCTTTTCCTCATAACAAGTTTGTTTTTCTTTGAAACTTAGTTGTAGTTGCCCAACCTTAACAAGGCTCTCTCCTCTCCTTCAAGACCGCATCCACTTTCTGCTTCATTGCTGCATGTTTCTGGATGATTTAGTGCACAGAGGTGGTTGATGGTTATGCAATATTACGGCTTGCTTTATGCAAGGCATATTTCAGATGACTAGGCTCTTTCTCAAGCATTGTTGTAAAAGGAGGTATTCTTCTCCTTTTTTCTCTCCTATCAAGTGTTTTGAGTTCTCATCTTTGTGTTACTATCTTTATGCTGCTTTTTGCCATGTTTTATGATCGTAAGTGCTTTAGATTTAGTGTTGGCTGCATGAAATGGGTGGGTTGATGTTCTTGTCCTTTTTCAGTAGTTCTTTTCTTTTATGATACCATCAACATTGGTGCTGTTTGTTTTCTTTAATTGTTTCCTGGCTAATCCAAAACTTGCTTGGCGTTGATAAGTGTATTTTTTCGTGCAGCATCACTGAGTTTTAGTTTATTAAGATGATAGATAAAGGACTTCTTTTTATCTGTTAACATAAATTGTATCAGTTTTGGTACTTGATATCAAGTTTATTAAGAACTAGGAATTGCTAGAGGGAGTTTCATACTATGCCCAGAAGTCGTTAGGAAGGATTTCTCTAGTTTTGTTCTTCTAGGTTTTTCATATTGATCCGGCCGATAAAGATACAAGGTCGGCTTACAAGGATAAAGATCCTTATATCTATAGAATCAAAACTTATATTCACGTCGTCCACAGACACTAACCTTACCCTCAGTATGACAAAGATGCAGCAATCCAAGTGCAATGTCTTTTTCCAATATTTGATGTGCCCCTTCCTTCTCTCTCTTTGATAACACGACCCTTCACTTCATACAAACTCTTTTGTCATATCAAATCTGCTGGTATCAAATTGTAAGATTATCTTTGTTGTAAGGTACTCAATAGTTAGGCTTCAGTCTTCACGCATGTGTTGTACGTATGTGAGATTGAGAAAGCCCAAGCCTTGAACATAGTAATAGTTCTATTTTTATTAGTATCCTACTTTTATTATTATTATTATTATTATTATTATTATTATTATTACTATTACTACTACATGATTGGTCTGTAATCAGGTCTTCTTACTCTTATATCTTTATTGTTTTGTAATTCTGCAGCATAATATAATCTTAATTCATTTATTAAACTATTTATGTTGTCCTTAGTAGATAAATCTAATCGGACCAAATGTTCTCCATAGGCTTCGATGTTCATGGGTGGATGAAAGAGATTTCCTATATTCATTCTTTACGTTCAGAATAAATATAGAGTAAAAGGTCCATCACGCTTCCTTACCTAGTTTCCTTTTGACCAAAATATTGTCGGGTATTCTACGAAGCTTTTACCAGGCGTTTCAGCCCCAACCTTAATTTGTGAATTAAGGTAACTCTCCTGTAGTTCCTTCAGCAATACCTAGCACAACCTTGTTTCATTTCCTACTTCAAAGCGTAAGAAATTAACCAATACTAATAATATAATAACATAAACATATTAACTTAAATAAAGCAAACAAACCTAATAAACTTATTTTATCTCTTGGCTTTGATACCACAGAGATGAAGGTAGGGTGGAATCAAATTACTTGTACTGTGTACGATCCATCTACGAGGTACGGTACTTATACAGTGTACGGTGTACTATTTATGTAGGCGGTGGTGGTGCAATTTCTTTACCATTTTCATCGTATTGTCGTGTGCAATCTAAGACAGTCATCTGTTCATATCGAGAATTTTTTATATATTCCAATATCTGTATTTGCTTTGACATGAAATACATGATTGGTCTGTAATCAGGTCTTCTTACTCTTATATCTTTATTGTTTTCTAATTTTGCAGCATAATATAATCTTAATTCATTTATTAAACTATTTATGTTGTTCTTAGTAGATAAATCTAATCGGACCAAATGTTCTCCATAGGCTTCGACATTCCTGGGTGGATGAAAGAGATTTCCTATATTCATTCTATGCATTCAGAATAAATATAGAGTAAAAGGTCCATCACGCTTCCTTACCTAGTTTACTTTTGACCAAAATATCGCCGGGTATTCCAAGGAGCTTTTACTAGGCGTTTCAGCCCCAACCTTAATTTGTGAATCAAGGTAACTCTCCTGTAGTTCCTTCAGCAATACCTAGCACAGCCTTATTTTGTTTCTTACCTCAAGGCGTAAGAAATTAACTAAGGAAGTATGTAGGGTATTACTCTATACTAGTTTCTGGAAGGCATAGAACAGATATAGGAAGAGAAGAGTTTTATTTATATAGCATGGGGAGTATAGAAGATGTTTGTAAGTGAAGTAGTTTGGTAAAGGATGCCCCCGATGTCTTCTGCTTCTTATATATTTATAATCTAAGAGCTAAAAGTACTATGCTTAGATATTTTACATTACGTCTTAAGGACACATCCATGGGACACATCTTAAGGACACGTTCATAATAAAACAAAACTACTTTATTTTTCATATGTCAAATATAGTACATATCTTCACTGGATCTGGATTTTGATATCTTTAGTCATCATCTGTGCATATCTTCACTGGATCTAGATTCTGATATCTTTAGTCATCATCTTTCTCTGTATGTGTTGGCATCTGGATAGTTCTTTTAGAGCATGCTAGGCACGTATCTTTCAGATTTTTTCGAAACTGACAATTTTTTTGTTGAGCCTGGTAACTTGATTTTATCACTCCTGTCTCAAGCAACTTCATCTTTGTTAATAGAAAATTGAGCCATCACTGGTGTGGTTTTGGCTAGTGATATCGTGACTGAGGAATGAATCTTTTGTCCTCCATATGTCTGAAATCCTTTTTTGAAGCTTGCTTCTAGTCCTTGAAGGACTATCCGGATTCCAATTGCTCTTTAATAATGAATATCTTTTTCTTCAAATTTAACATAATCTTTAGTTTTTTCCCGATTTATAGATATGGAAAATGTATCTGCCTTTCCCAATTGTATTAGATGATAAGCTGGATAGCTTCCATCATTATCAAAATCTGATCTTGCTGACAAAAATTTTAATACTAGAATATCTTTGGGAGTTGTAGTTGGATTATTGAAATAACAATCCTGTACTCCATCCTTTATCCATTGTGGTAGAAAACTTGTCTTTGGAAAATTTGGTAATGATAAATATATTGAATTCAAAGCTCCAAAATCATACCAATATCTTACCTCTTGTGGATCTGATTCTTGTAAATAATTGATTCTTGGGTATATCTCTGAGAAATCAATATATCGGGTTTCGCTATTTGATAGAGTGAATAAATCTTTCATCATCTTTTGTTGTTGTTCCACTTCTAAAGGAATCATTGATATTTCTTTCATTATCTGTGAGGTTGTAGGTAAACTTATTGAAGGAATGGTAGTAGGATTTTTGTGAGGGTGTAAATCAATATTCATCTTGTCTAATGAGAGTTGTTTTAAGGTATCTGGTTTTGGGTTTGTAGAGCTTGTAGAATGAGCAATATATTCTACTATCTTAAGGCTCGAATTTTCATAATTTTCTATGTTCATCTGGATGAGATTGCTACCTCTCTTTATCAAACTTGAAACTTCTTTTGTTAGTCCTGGGAGATTAGCAATATCGAGAAAGTCTAAGACATTATCTTTAATATATCGTATCTCCGTATCCATTTTGCGTATTTCCTCAAGGATCTTGAGACGATGGTCGTCCATCTCTAGTGAGAAAATCTGCTAGAATATTTTTGTTAGATTTAATAATTTCAATATCAATTGTATAATCAGAAAGTAATGTTTGCCACCTAATTAATCTTTTATATTCATGTCTACTTGGTAAATTATTTTTTATGAATGCTTTAACCTGGGTGTTATCAGTTCTTAATTTAAATCTTTTGGGGAGTAAAAAGTAATAAATTTTTTTACAATTTTTTACAACTGCTAATAATTCTTTCTCATTTATATTATATCTGGTTTCAGTATCTGTAAAGGTTCCAGAACAATATCTACATAAGCTTTCTCCTTTTTTTTCATTATTATTATAATCTATTTTCTTTAATATTCCACTCCAATAGTTTTCCGAAGCATCAGTTTCTAGTATTAAATTATCTTCTTCACGTGGTAAATATAATTTTGGTAAACTTCTACATAATCCTTTTATTTGTTTTACTTTAGTTTCTAACTTTAAGGTAAAGCTAAATATCTTATCTTTTTTAAGTAAATCTTGAAAAGGATTTCGTAATTGAGCTAAGTTATGAATAAAATCTGAAGCATATGTTAAAATTCCTAAAAAGCTTTGTACTTGCTTTTTATCAAGTAGTTTATCTGGAAGTAGTTCTATTCCTTGACCATCTACTTGCATACCTAAAAACTCTACTTTATTTTGTAATAGTTTTGATTTCTTTTTTTGATAATCCTAATCCATGTTTTGTACAAATATCAGCAAATTTATCCAATTGCTTTAGATGACTATGAGCAAAATATCATCAATATAAACAAATATATAAGCATAATCTTTAAAAATATTATCCATTTTCCTTTGAAATATTTGGGGTGCATTTTTTAATCCAAAAGGCATTACTAACCATTCATA
>JANSVA010018604.1:0-15155 GCA_025504915.1 Erythroxylum reticulatum | reverse complement strand
CCCATCACTTATTTCTCATCAATTCCCTTTAAGCATAAATACATCTTTAACACAATACATATACTATCACACTCATTCAAGTTTATTTAATATTTCTAAATTCCACTCAAAGATCGGGGTCCAACAGTAGTTGTTATCTTTTATTATTCCTCAAATATGTAACATACTGTATAGGATGAGCTTTTTATGCTCTTTGATGATGTTGAACTTAATGATACAATGTAACTATGGATTTTGATATAAAATGAGGAAATTTTGGGATTTAGTAAAATATGATTTATGATTTTAGTTACGATGCCTTGTGATAAGGTGAAAATGAGATAGTTAACATGCCATTTCTGTCGGGCATGTGCACATGTTACCAAAAGGGGGCACGTGCATATGTCAGATAGGAGTAGGATGTTATCGTTAAGAATTCAAATATCATTCAGAAGTCATTATACATAAGTCCGGCATTCAATTTTCCAGTTAAGAATTCGAATATTCAAGTAGGCAGTCTCATTCACATACAAGTAGCACTTCTAATATTGTTTGCATGATTAAACACATCAGACATATATTGTCCGAAATTTAGTACACAGTCAGTCAATGCAGTTCAGTAATATATCAATACAGTTTACTAACATATAGAACAAAACAAATAAAGTGAGACTATCTTAGGTTACTCACATTTGCTTCTTTAAGCCTATTGCCTTGACGTTCCTGCAATAACTGTAAGTAGTTGCTCTAGTCGCTTGTCTATATTCAATAAAAACGATTTCATATTACTAGAGCACTTATGTGATAGAATAAACACATTTAATAATGTTCATATCTCATGAATGTTTAGTGACAAATTCTTGGGTATATTTCTGTCATATATTGCTGTACATATCATTTGTATTCCAATTGTTATAAAATTCAATCACTCACTCTCTGTTTCATCTTTTTATGAAAACATTCCATTCTAGTCAATTGTATATGTTCAATAAGATTTAGAAAATGAAGGATTTAATTAACACTTGCTTCTAAAAAATTGTCCCTCTGTGTCTTAGGTTTCTAATGACACCAAGATCATTCAATTTGATTCAATATATTGAAAGTTATACTCTAAATACATCAGTTTGTTCTTAAATTATAATAGAAGTCTCACTTCAACTTCAGATTGTAGACCTCTTCAAAATAGAATCACAATTTGACCTCTGTAGGAAAATCGTAGCTTTATGTCTCTAGTTTCATTTGAATTAAGAATTACTTTATTTGTAACTCTACAGATCAAGATATAATCTAAATATCGAAGTATGTTTAGTAAATTATTCCAGTTCATTCTATTCCAATAGATTCTTACACTTTCATTCAATCAATCTATTTCAAATCAATTCAGAAAGATACCAATTTTTACGGGGAGGTAGAACGATGTGTTATGATTCTATTAGTTCATCTCATATCATTTGGACATTGGGTGAAGGAGATACAAAAAAATACCAAAGGATGTTCAGAAACAACTCTTTCAGAAAAACATTGAAGGTTGTGATCGTGCGCCTGTATGATCGTGATATACTACCTACAGCTGTGAAGCATGATCGTGAGTTGCGACCTTCTCTTATGATGTCGTGATCGTGCTTCTTCACCGTGTTGAACGGCTTCTTCTTTTTTTTTTCCATTTTCTGTATCTTCCCACTATTCTTTCCATTCCTAATTTATATACTCTGCATTTCTATACCCAAAACAAGCTCTAAACACATCAAATGCAAGCTTATATAGTAACGCATGAAAAACCAAAACCTCACACAACTTTCTCTCTCTACCTTCATTTGATACCTTACTTTTCACTTTTTTCCATACTTTCATTTCATAAAAAACTTATAATTTTATCAACTCTATTTTAATACCTTGTCAACATCTTCATTTAAAATCATTACACTCATTTATATTCATCTCTAAAAACATTCCACGCATTCATGTATGAGCAATACAACATCCATATACGTTTTTCTCTAAACTAGAATAGAATATATATTTATTCATCAATTTTTCTACATTTACTTCCTAATCGATTTTCCAGCACAATATTATCAATTCTTCATTAACATCAAAACTACTCAACTTTCTCAATTCATGCATGAACTCATTTTCAACCATCAAAACATCATTACAATTAGTTATAGTATCTAGAAAATCTAAAACCACTACTTACTTGATTCAACAAAGTCTCCAGTAGTGAGAAGGAATCAAAATACTGGATAAACAAGTTAATGTTTTGGTGATGGTGATTTTTGGTGGAGAAATAGATAATGAAGGACAAAACTTCAGCTGCAGAAACTTTCCTTTCTAAACACGTGACTACGTGTGTTACTAACTTATTGCCATATGTCACCATACATGTAAGCCATTGGTTAATATTTAATCAGTCCATATAACAGACTAGAATTGGTCCAATTTCAACATTTGTCTTATTCTCCTAATACTCCAAATTTCCAAAAACTCACCAAAAATTTCGAAATACCTGAAATATTACCAAAATTATCAATCCATAATTAAATCACATTTATAACTCAATTATACCCAGAAAATTTCAATAAATGCATGAATAAATATTTTAAATATGTCAATGATAAATATTCACATGTGTGTGAATATACAATGATACATGAGCGTGTAATGCACTCTACAGTACGCTCAGTTCACAATTCTGGTCTAGCCCCGAACATGGGATGTTACACCAAATGACTTGATTCTTAAACCAATAGAATCATAAGACATTGATCTTTATTTTCCACTAAAAATTAGAACGATCTGAAATGGATTGATTGAAGAATTTTAGATGAAATTGTGACTGTACTAAAGTATGATATATGGGATTATTTTACTGAATATACTTCAATATTTTTGTTATATCTTGACTTGTAGACATTAGAATGAGATGATTATTAATTATAATTAAACTAGAGACATAAGGATACAGATTGTCTGAAGAGATTGAATTCTAATTCTTCCTCTAAGAATTTCAAAATTTGATTTGAAGTTGAGATAAGAATTCTATTAAAGCTTAAGAACAATCTGAAATCTTTTGAGTATAACTTTCAGCATACTAAACCAAATGGAATGATCTTAGTTTCATCAGAAACTTAAGACTTGGGAGAAAAAATTCTAGAAAGAATTGCTATCAAATTATCTCATCTTACTAATGTGAATAATTGAGCAAAGTGGACCTAAAAGTTAGTTACGAGATAAATTTGGATTGAGCAATTGAGTATGGTTTCACATGATTAATAATGTGACAAGATTAAGGTTTAGAAACCCAGAATTTCTTATTGAATATAAATAATACATGATATATTCTTAAATGGTCTAATTCAGTTAAATGAGTAATTGTAAGTAATTTAGATGGTCTCATCTGTAACTAATTTTTGAGTATTCGTATATAAATTTTGATAGTTTTACTTTGAATGTTTTGTTTGCTACTGATTTGAATTCATTGAATGATTTGCAAAGCTGTAAGAATGTTACATGTTTGAATACATGGTATGAAACTAATGATTGATATGTGTATTGAATTTCAGACGTTTCTATTTTTGAAACTATTATGTCCTAATTGTGGATAAATAGGCATGCCTAGAAGGTTCTGCAACTGCTCCTTTGACACTTCGTTATCTGAAACTTTGGTGTCTTTTGTTTTTGAGACTTTTGTCTCTCTTGTGACACTTTGATGTCTCACACTTCGGTGTCTCCTGTTATTGAGACTTCTGTCTTTGCTATAGCACTTCGGTATAGGACACTTCGATGTCTCCTATCATTAATACTTTTGTCTCTCTTGTTATCGACACTTTGATGTATCCTATTATCAAGAATTTAGTATGTCCTATATAAGTCGCGTTACCCACTTCTATAAATAGATTAGCAGTCATATGGTTTTGTATTTTGATACAAGCTAATTTTGTCATAAACAATATTTATGTTCTGATTTGTTACATTCTGATCTGAAGGGTTATATCTTCTCCTGATATTTAGTTATGTTATCTATACAATCTGTTCTAAAATTCATTACGTTTGAATTGTTCTAAAAGACAATCCTTTAATGGTTGTTTATGTTATATCATGATTGTCAGTTTATGCATAGTTTAGTTATCACTCATTAAGCTATATGCTTAGCACGATAGATTTTTCTTGTGTAGATTCTAAGAGAAGGTTGTAAAGATTGGAACGAGTCAACCGCAATGGCCAAAGGAGTCAGAGATTTTTTTTGACATAGATGTATTTTGAGTTTTGATTTTGGCTTGTATATGAAGTGAATGAATTTGGATTTGTTTATAAGTTTATAATAACTATATTTTAGGCTGATTTTGGATTTTGGTTTAACTAGTGCTTAACTATTTCTTACACTTAAATATAAAAATTGTGTTTGGCCTAATACAGTTTGTCCCATGTTTTGGTTTTAGAATTTTTGTATGAAAAGATTTCATAAGGTTGTTGATGAGGTATCTTATTGAGAGTTTAGGATTCTATGTAAGATTATAACATTGGGTTTGATATCAAAATTTTGTGATGGATACATATAGAGAACGTATTCAAGTAAGATGAAGGCAATGATAGTAATATATGTAGAAGTCCATAAGATTAAGTTAATAAGTTATTATGAGTGTGCATCTGATAAAGTGGTTGCTTTGACGAATGATGTTACGGTGCATGGATGTAATATATATATGGATAAGAATGGAATAATGGGTATTGAATGAATCAAATATGAATATTGGAATCAGATAAGTATGAGATTCAGATAAGGGAAACTTAATAGATTAATGAGAGTGTATGTACTTTGTTTATTGTAAAGTTGGATTCTTGAATTTGAGATTACATTCTTATTACAATTAGAGGGACTGAGGTCCATAATGAATTCTATGTCAGCATGTTCAAGAAGTACGAGTTTGATTCCATACATGTGATTTTGGCTTAAGAAGTTGAGGTGTCAAATAGTTAGAACGATGATATGTCTGAATATGAGAAAATGAAAGGTGTGGATAATTAGAATTAAGAAATAATACCTAGTTAGATATGACAAACAAGGATTTATATTGGTGGATGTATTATGGAATACGATATCAATATTATACTGTGGTAATATATCCCCAAATATGATATATATGTGAATGCATTATCGTGGATTTTTTGAGGAAAAGAGAGAAATAAGTAGAAATTATGAGATTAAAGTATACAAGCAGATCCTAAGAAGACGAACTTAGAATTGAACTTGTTATTGGTTTCTGTGATAAGAGTTATGATTCGCTATAAGAATATGTTAGTGGAATTGATATATGTTAGTGGAATTGATATCTAAACTTTATGATGAATATGTATCTATAATTTTGAATTCATCAAAGGCATACATATGGAAGACGAAATAAATGACAATAGAAAGATGAGATAGAAATAAGGAAAGAAATTGGTGATTTATCAGAAATAAATCTCTGGATACAATGGGATGGCTTTAAAGATACACACCTAAGTATATGAGACGGAAATCATGTCTACTACTTCATCAAGTGTGGAAAAATATAACATTATGGCCTTGTAACAAAAATAGAAATTGATATTTTTGAGGTACTAAGAATGTCTGATAAGCAATGATAGGAACAGTTGATTGATAAGGATTACAGGAAAAATATAGTTACTAGTACCAAGAAATCTGTTTTGGAAGAAGAATTTCATTGAATAAGGTTAAGTAGACCAGATGGTTTACTTTTAAGAGTGAACGAAAATGTAGTAAATTAAAATCGAATATTGGGGTTTTATTTCTAATGGAGACTCAAGCTTAAGATTGAGAATATTCTATTGAGAGTGTATGCATTTTGTTTGACTTAAAGTATACAACTATGTGATTAGATTTTTGAATTTGAGGTGACACTCTTGCTATAGTGAGGAGAACTTAAGTACACTTACATTATGTGAAAATATGTTCAGGGGATATAAATTGGATTTGATGAATTTGTTACCGACACAAGAAGGTAAGATTGTGAATAAATTGAAATGAGTGGAGAAATTAGTAAGAAATGGTTTGACATTGGAATAAGTCAATGTGAAATCATAAGATATCGAATGAATAGAGAAAATAATTCTAAAAAATGAGTCAATTAGGAGAATCGAAAATAACATAAGATAATGTTATCTCATTGAGGAATTAATTACTTAAAGAAAATATGCAATTTTGAATGAATATGATATTCTGTTTGTGCTTTATAAGTGAAATATGAGGTTCTATCTGTGCTTTATAAGTGAAAGCTATACGTGGTATGTTCTATTGTTTGATGCGTATCATGTCATGCATGTTCTGATAAAGGCGTTGTGATCAAAGTAGCCAGTTTAAAAGAGCTATAAGCTTAGATTTTGCATGTAGAGCTTTGCTCCGTGATTTTTGTTTCTAATTGAGCCCAATGGGCCAGTATTCATATCTATATCTAAAAGGCACTCAATCACAACAAATAATAATAAATTTGGATATTTTGTAATATATAATGATGTTTTGCATCAAAACTTAGGATGCAATTTGTTGCATCATAATAAAAATGATTTTTGTATGCATAGAGACAATTAAAGTCTCGTAAGTCGATTATTTGATACATGATTTGAAACTTGCTGAAATAGCCATTGCTTTGAAAGCTTGGAGACAATATATGTACAGTGAAAATTTGGATTTATATATAAATATATAGATTAATAAACTTTGAGATACTTATTGAGTTTGAAAGAATTGAATATAAGACTAAGACAATGAATAAAAGAACTGAAGGTTTATGATTATACAAATGTGTACCATCCTAGTAAAGTTCATGTGTATTTGATGCTGAGCATATTTATTGAAATATGGACCTATTATAGTGTGAAACATGGACTGCTTAAAGTGACGACAAATAGCTTATATGTATGCGTAAAATGTGGCAGCATAAAATAGCGACAAATGTAAGTCATGTAAGAGAACAGTACCTATATGTTTTAGACAAAAGGTTGTTTTCCTGTAACTCTATCTCTCTTATTGTTCTTCACTAAGAGTAGCATTGTTATCGAACTTTCTTATGGTTTACTAAACACCAAAACATTAGCTGTGTAATTTCTGTGCATTTGATTCACTCTTACTACTGAGAATAGCTAAATTAGGTAAGTGACTTTGATAATGTGTTAACACTGAGCATGAATTTATTTATGAGTGGGTTTAGTATTCGGTGAATGATGGATGAACATATGAATATATGTTTCTGCATATTTGAGGGTGAATATGTCTTAAGATTGCATTAAAGTGAGTTTTAAGCTTGAAAAATCATTGAAATTGTGTATAGGAAGAGTAAGGAAATTTATGAAACTCAAAGAATATATGCTCTGTTTCTCATTGTATATATGGGAGTATTTGAATGTCTATAGAAATGAATTGGAATGGGTTTATGATAAGGAATAAGGATTTAGATGAGGTTGTGATGCAGAATGGCTTAAATGAAGTGTAAGAATTGATGAAAAATGAGAAGAAAGTATCAGATGAAGGAATGAAAACGCAATAGTGAGAGAAAGTTATTCTGCATCACAACCTCATCTAAATCCTTATTCCTTATCATGTAAGCTTGCATTTGAATTATTTTGAGATTATACTAGAATAAAAAATCTAGAATATGTGATGTAAGAATGAAGAAAATCAATAGAAGATGCAATAAGAAAAATGAAAGAGGTTGTTCAGTGAAGAAGAGAAGAAGATCACAAGTCGCGATCATGCTTCAGCATTGTTAAACCCTGATTTCGAAGCCTAACTCTTGTGGAATATCCTAAGATGTGAGCGTATTTCCCTATAGGGTTATTTCAATGTAATCTTCTTAACCATCATCCCATAAAGGGGAAGCCCACACTAGTCAGACAGTGGAATCAGAATTCATCTCATTCAGAATCAAACTTACCTTGAATCTTCCCTAAATAATAAGATTGTTAGCTCAAATTGAAGCTCTTCTTTTCCTCTTCCTTTTCCCTTCTTGCATAATCCCAAAATCTCTCTTAAAAACTAAGAAATGATGAAACCGTAGTTCATCTTTCTTATTTTCTTTTAACCACCGAAACCTCTCTTTCTTTCTCTCTTTCTTTCATTATTTCTCTTCTTCCTTCTCTATTTTCGTTTTTCTTCCTTCTTAAGAGTACGACCACTCTTCTTTTTTTCCCATTCACCCTTAATGAATGTAAAAAGTCCATTTTTCCCTTCATTTATGCCTTATGTCTTTTTAAACTTAAGTCACTTGCCAACTTTGCCCTTTATGCATTCTTAATACTTTTAATTCAATTAACCCATGAAATAAATCCTACTAACAATAGACATAATAATTAACTACTAAAAATTTATCTTATCAAAACCTTATAATTTATTCGAACCTTGGTTAATTCAATAAGAAAGAAATTTGGGGCCCAACATTTCTCCCCCTATAAAAAAATTTTGTCCTTGAAATTCTTACATGAATCGTTGAAGAGATACGGAAACTTCTCCTTCATGGCTTCTAAAGGATCCTATATGGCCTCTTCCGTAGAATGGTTTCTTTAGAGGACTTTAAGTAATTGAACTGTCTAGCTCCTGAGGACCTTTTCCTTAGTGTCTAAGATCTCCACTAGAGTCTACTTATAAGTAAGATCATCTTTTAATTGAACCTCAATGGTCTGAATGATGTGAGAGGGCTTTGATCTATACCTCCTCAATATAGAAATATGAAAGACATTATATATCTGTGACAATTATGATGGCAGCGCCAACCTATAGGCTAGCAATCTGATCCTCTCAACAATCTCATAGGGATCCACATACCTTAGACTCAACTTGCGCTTCTTGCCAAACCTCATAACTCCTATCCAAGGAGATGTCTTAAGAAAAACTTTCTCACTAACTTCATACTCCATCTCCTTTCGGTGTGTATTAGTATAGCTCTTCATTCTATCTTGAGTTGTTTTAAGCCTCTGCTTAACTAAATTTACCTTGTCAACTATCATTCGAAGTAACTCTGGTCCTATTAACTTTTTTTCTCTTTCCTTATCCCAGCATATAGGAGTTCTACATTTCCTTCCATACAATGCTTCATAAGGAGCCATCTGAATCCTCAAGTGGTACACATTATTGTAAGCAAATTCGACCAATGGAAAATGTTCATCTCAAGCTCCTTTAAAATCCATCACACATGCCTTGAGAATCCCCTCAAGGGTCTAAATAGTCCTCTAAGATCGGCTATCTATTTGAGGATGAAAAGCAGTGCTAAAATTCTGCTAAGTTCCTAGAGCCTCTTGTAAACTTCCCCATAATCTCAAAATAAACTGAGGATCTCTGTCAGAGACTATAAAATCAAGAATTCCATGCAGTCTCCCTATCTGATCAATAAAGTTCTTTGCTAGCACATGCAGAGAATTAGTCTGTTTAATTGCTAGAAAATGGGTTGACTTTGTCAAACGATCAACAATAACCCATATAACATCATGCTTCCTATTGGTCTTGGGCAAACCCATCATAAAATCCATAGTTATCCTTTGCCAATTCCACTCAGGAATGGACAATGGCCTTAACTTGCCTGAAGGTGCCTGGTGTTTAGTCTTGACTTGCTGACATACTAAACACTTACTTGCACATTCTACTACATTCTTCTTCATGCCTTTTCACCTAAAATGCTCTTTCAAATCTCTGTATATCCTGGTATTACTTGGGTGCATAGTATAAGGCGCATTATATGCCTCGTCAAATATCTCATCCTTTACTTCCTAGACTTTCGGAATACAGAATTGGTTTTCTATAACCATAAGTCCATCATCCCTCACTACCACTTCAGATTTCTTACCATTATGAATTTCTTCTTAGAGCTTGTTCAATTCTGCATCCCTTGCTTGCAACTCCTTAACTTTCTCTCTAATTATTAGTCTCACTCTGAAATTTGCAATAATGCAATCAGGTTCCTCCTGTGTCAAACTTATTTTAAGCTTAGTCATTATTCCAATAACGACAAACGAAAAATAAACCATCTGAATGTGGGCTATTGAGGATTTCCTACTCAAAGCATCCGCCACTACATTTGCCTTTCCTGGATGGTATTCAATCAACAGGTCATAATCCTTGAGCAACTCTAACCACCTTATCTGTCTTAAATTTAACTCTTTTTAGCTTAGTAAGTAATTGAGACTCTTGTGATCCATAAAAATCTTAGCCTAAACTCCATACAAGTAATGTTTCCAAATTTTTATGGAAAAAATTACTGCTGCTAATTCCAAATCTTGAGTTGGGTAATTCAACTCATAAGGCTTTAGTTGACATGAAGGATAAGCTATCATCCTGTCTCTTTACATCAACATACAACCCAAACCCTTTCTTGAAGCATCATTGTAAACTGTATAACCCTCATCTCCCATAGGTAAAGCCAGAATTGGAGCACTTGTCAATCTGTGTATAAGCTCCTTAAAGTTTTTTGGACATTCATCCTCTAAATAAACTTCTGATTTTTCCTTAACAACTTGGTCATCGAAGCAGCTATCATAGAAAACCCTTCAACAAATCTCATATAATATCCTGCTAACCCCAGAAAACTCCGCAGTTTTGCCACTGTATTTGGAGCATGCCAATTCACCACTGCTTCAATTTTCCTCAGATTAACATATACTCTATCCTTCAAAATTACATGTCCAAGGAATACTACCTCATAAAGCCAAAATTCACATTTGCTGAATTTGACATAAAGCTCCTTTTACCTCGGTGTTTTCAACATTATCCTGAGATGTTCCTTATGTTCCTCTTCACTATTAGAATAAACAAAAATGTCATTGATAAACATTATGACAAACTGATCTAGGTACTCCTTGAAGAGCTTATTCATAAGATCCATGAATGCAATTAGAGCATTTGTCAATCCAAATGGCATAACTAGGAACTTGTAATGCCTATATCGTATCCTGAAGGCTGCCCAAACTCCCTGATTCTAAGATAATGATAACCTAATATGAGATAAATCTTTGAAAAGCCCCTTGCTCCCTATAACTGGTCAAACAAGTCATGGATTCAAGGCAGAGGATACTTATTGTTAATAGTCACTTTGTTGAATCTTTGGTAATCAATACACATCAGCCATGTTCCATCCTTCTTCTTAACAAATAGAATAGGCGCTCCCCATAGGGACGAACTTGGTCTTAGATACCCCTTCTCTAACAGCTCTTTCAACTATTACTTAAGCTCCTTCAGCTTAGCTAGAGCCATTCTATACAGTGGTATAGAAATTGGTGCAGTATTAGGAATCAAGTCGATGACAAACTCAATTTTCCTCACCGATGGCAAACCAGGTAAGTCCTCGGGAAATAAGTCTGGAAACTCCCTCATAGTCAGAAAATCTTCTAACTTTCCTTCATTCACATCGATATCCACGTCATGTTCCAAGAAGGCTTCACATCCCTTTTTCGTCATCCTATCAGCTAACAAATCTGAAACAATTCTTAATGATGGTTTTCTCCTGTCTCCCCTCAAAGTCACCTTTTCACCATTTCCCAAATCAAATTCCACCTCCTTGAGGCTACAATCTAACTTTGCATGATACTTCTCCATGGCATCCATCCCATACTTCTTTATGGCATCCATCCCAAGTACAACATCTAGGCCTTTTAGGTATAAAGGTAGTAAGTCCACTACCAGTCTAGCACCATCGATAAAGAGCTCACATTCTCTATACACTTGACTTATTATCACATTCCTTCTTAGAGGGCTACTAACAATCAAAGGACTATCCAAAGGCATCAAATTCACACCATGTAATGACATGCTTTCAGAAACAAATGAATGTGTGGAACCAGAATCAATTATTAAATATACTACTGAATTAAATAACTAAGCCATGCCCATAACAACTTTAGGTGCGACTGCAGTTTCATCCCTATTCATGGAAAACACCCTTGCCTGTGCCTGACCCTGTGGCCTTCCTAGAGGAATAACCCTCCTTGCCTCTTTAGAACTTCCCACCTCAGTGATTGGCCTGGTTCCCACTGTTTCTAGTCTCCTTGGGGCTTGCAACTGCGACCCCTTGCTTTATTACTTGGGGACAGTCCTTAATCATGTGTCCCTTCTCTCCACATCGAAAACATACTCTAAGTAACTTGAAGCACACTCCCCTGTGAATCTTCCCACAATGCTCACATTGGGGGGTTTATGTTCCTACTCCTCTCCATCCCTTTATTGCCCCCTACAGTTGAGGCTTGCACTGAAGCTGCCTTTGCTTACTTGTTCTTAGCAGAGCCACTACTTCCCACTTCACTCTGTGTGTGGAAACTCCACATACTCCTCTCAGGCATAAGGGCACTCATTCCCTTCTTAGAAGACTACTCCCAATTCTTCCTCTTCTTATTCACTTCATACTTTATGTTCTCCAGTTTCTCAAACCTGGAGGGCAGCATCTACCAACTTCTGGTAGTAACAGAAGTTGTGGATCAGAACTTTCTCCTTGATCCCAAAATGAAGTCCTCCCTCAAACTTGCAATACTTATTCTCTTCATTAGCAACAATGTTGGCTGTATTCCGTGAAAGCTGGGTGAACTTCAGCTTATACTCACTCACACTTATGTCCTTCTGTGTGAGATTCAGGAAGGTACTTCTTTTTGAAGACTTCTAAAAAGTCTCTCCATAATAGTATCGATGGTATGACCTAACTATGGGGTACTGATTCCCACCAATGGAGCGCGTTCCCTTATAGCAAACTCACTGCATAGTCCAGTTTCTCCTCATCGGAGAACTTCATCCGAAATAGGACTCTCTTTGTCCTCTTCAGCCATGCTTCAGCTTCCTCAGGATTGGTAGTCCCATAGAAGTCAACAGCCTCATACTTGTAAAGCTTATCATACTGTCCACTCCTTTCCACTAGAGCTTCAATGGGAACTTATGACCCTTGGCCCATGGAATACATAAAAGCCTGAGCAAAGGCTTGAAAGAAATACGAATCCATGGGGTTTGCTTAAGGCATAGGAGGAGGAGGCGATGGCACCTCATATTGCACACTAGGTGCCTAAGAATTCAGAGCAGAGTGTGTCCCCGTATCTTGCGGGACATATGATTTATCTATACTCCTGTAGTGAGAGCAAGATCGAATCCTAGCTCCTCAAGTTCTCTTTTGAGGCAACATATTCACTCCTTCAATTTAAAATCATCTAGAATCTTTAATTCATGTAAAACAATTTCAAATCGTGTAAAATAATTCAAAACAATGCAAGTTTTTTATTTAAAACAATGCATGTTTACTTCGTGTCTTAAACTACCCATTTCATGCCTAGGATACTCCTACACCAAGTCCTAAACCTGGACCTCAACCTAGTTGATCTGATACCAAACTTGTTAGACCTTGATTTTGGAGCCCAACTATTGCGGAATATCCTAAGATGTGAGCGTATTTCCCTATAGGGTTATTTCAATGTAATCTTGTTAACTATCATCCCACAGGGGGGAAGCCCATACCAGTTAGATACTGGAATCATAATTTAACTTCTTTAGAAAAATTGTAGCTCCATATCTCTAGTTTCTTTTTCAATAAGAATCATCTCATTCAGAGCTCTATAGCTCAAGATATGACTAAAATACCAAAGTATGTTCAGTAAAATATCTAATTAATAGTCTTCCAATCTATACCTTCACTTTCTTTCAATCCATTTTTTTCAAATCAACACTAAAGGATATCAACTGAGACATAGAGTAATGTGTTAGGAATCCAATGCTTCAAGAATCAAGTTATTTGGAGGTTGGATGATAAAGTTATAGGAAAGAGTCAAACATGTTCAGAGCTAGAAAACCCTTCGGGTGTGATCGCGAGGAGCAAAGGTGCTGTCGCGAGAATGAAGGTGCACTTGCAAGGAAGACAGATGCAATTTCAAGGAGATAGGTACAATCGTGAGGAGGGAAGGTTCAATCACAAGGGTGCTTGGTATGATCAAGATCAAAGCTGTCTAGCATATACATCCACTGCGACATCACTAACTTCAAATGATCATAACTTTCAACTCTGATGTCCAAAAATTTCATACTATATACCGTTGGAAAGATAGAAAGATAATCTACAAATTTCGAAAGAAAAATTTGTCTGATTCAGCCTGGATCAGGCCCTGAAGTCAAAACACTAATTGACCCTTATGAAAAAGTTAAAATTTTAATGTATAACTTGGAAGGTCATGAGCATAACCATTCAACTACTAACTTTACTTCATTAACTCTCTAATCTCTACTCATTTGACTCATAACTTACAACTAATTCTCATCATTAATAAAAATCCTATCTTTCTTCTCAATATCATCTCACTTATATACATAACAATAATTCATGTTCAAAATTCATCATCTTAAGTTGATATTCATCTGAAGTTGATAACTTCTTCAAGTATACCAATTTTAAACTCAACATCATCCATACATAATTCATATTTCACTAACATCAAAAGATAAGCATTTTACAAAGCTTTAATGGGAATTTCAAGCTAAAACACATTAATGTCCAAAAATACAAAAGATATTTGATCAAATAATACTTGAAATGTGACTAAAGCCTTGTGTTCTTATAAACTAACATAAATCACAAAAAATGGAACTTTGGAGTGATGCCTCGACTCTTAATCACTTGATCTCTTTCTCAGCACCTGAAGATGGGAAGGAATGGAGGTGAGCTTGAAAGCTCGTGGGTAACAAATTTCTATTGAGAAACAAGCAAAAACCTTTGAAATATTTATTTCCATTGTAAAATTCACATTGAAATCCATGTAACACATATTTCCCAAATTCACAACTTATCAAACAATTCATAAACATAATGAATCATGAATTCATCAAACTTGTCACAAATCATTAACACATAAGCACATCAAAATATCTTAGATGGGTCCAAAATAGAATGTACTACACATTTCCACATAATGGTCCTATATAGCTGTGAACAAAACGTACTATCATAATCCCATATAATGGTCTTGCAGAGCTGTGAACTTATGTGAGTCCATGAAGGAGCTCTATGCCACTAGCAGGTAGGTGGGAGAAACCTTTTGTTGAAGTGTACTTTACTTAACTTAGGGGACCACCACAAGCCTACATTGTTGGACCCTGAACCTTCCTTGAAATTTTGAAGTGTCAAGTGACATGAAAATGAGGAAATTAGAATGAATAAATAAAAAGAAAATTT
>JANSVA010018526.1:0-15160 GCA_025504915.1 Erythroxylum reticulatum | reverse complement strand
CATTAAGATCCATAGAGCAAGATCTCGAGGCATTTTGGGTTTGTTTCAAGAGACCTATATCAAGAAAATTTTAGAGAGATTCTGGATGAAAGATTGTGCACTAAGTTTAGCACCCATTGTCAAGGGTGATAGATTCAATTTGAATCAATGCCCGAAGATGACTTTGAGCGGGAACACATGAAAAACATTCCATATGCTTCAGCTGTAGGAAGCCTTATGTATGCTCAGGTCTGCACTCGACCTGACATTGCATATGCTGTTGGAATGTTAGGAAGATATCAGAGTAATCCAAGTATTGATCATTGGAAAGCTGCAAAGAAGGTTATGAGATATCTTCAAGGCATAAAGGACTATATGCTTTTGTACAGACGAATTGAGAACTTGGAAGTAGTTATATACTCCAATTCAGACTTTGCTGGTTGCATTGATTCAAGGAAATCAACATCTGATTATATTTTCATGCTAGTTGGTGGAGCTAGAGAAGTGTCATGCAGACCCTGATTGCTAGTTCCACTAAGGAGGCTGAGTTCGTATCATATTTTAAGGTTACCTCGTATGGTGTATGGTTGAAGAGTTTCATATCTGGGCTTAGAGTTGTTGATCTAATTTCTAATCCGTTAAAGTTGTATTGCGACAACTCCGCTACGGTCTTTATGGATAAAAATAACAAAAGTGGAAGTCGAAGCAAGCATATCGACATTAAGTATTTAGCCATAAGAGAACGTGTAAAGGAAAAGAAAGTTGTCATAAAGCACATTAACACTGATTTGATGATTGCGGATCCTTTAACTAAAGGCATGCCACTTAAGCAGTTTAAGGATCACGTAGTGCATATGGGACCTGGCTCCATAATGTGATTTTGTTGTATATTGTTGATTCAATGGAACTTTTATTCAGTTTGATATTTTCTCATATATTTTGTGCACACATATTTTGATTGGTTTTGAGAAATGTCATTTAATTTGGACCTAGAATAAACATATGGTTTATTCATTAAGTTGAAGGGCTAGTAATGAGAAATGTTGTATATGTAATACATGGAAGATCCTACTCACTATAAGAGGACCTATTGCTATGATTCATATATTTGATTTCTTGTTATATGTGGTGTTGGGTTAAATGGACCAAGTGGGAGAATGTAAGGTTTATCTTCTAATTATTAGTATGGTCCATTTAAAAGCTTAAAGCTCTACCCACTATATTGTGTTGCCCATCTACCCAACTCGTTGTCTTTGTGATGGTTAAAGCTTTGAGTAGGTTTTAGTGGATTTAAATCCAGCTTGTTTGGTCCCTATCTTCACCTAAGCATCATCTGACACTATCGCTTAGCTAAGGAAGAGGATAGAAGCTCCAAACTTCTCAGATCTATGGTGGAAGGCAATGGCTGGAGGTATTTCGGTTACATTTCCACTACTTGCTTCACATCTATATATAGTTATATATGGTCTTTATATGCATGGATTTTATACATAAATTTTGTATGTAATGCATCCTACTGTTAAGGTTTTATTTCACAGTAAAAATAGAGGAACTTAAAATGACAAACGTTAGTATGCCAAACTATAATAACATGGTTAAAGCCATATGAAAATCGATTACAGAACCACGTTATAGTTTGGGTTTATAGGCTGATGAAACTAAACATGCCCCCTTTCCTTGTGACTATGAAGCAATTTCTTTATGACTATGAAGCAATGGCTAATCTCCTATGTATAAAGCCCAGAAACTCAACTTAACACCAACATACTGACTTTTCATAGAGGTGAACAATTAAATAGACTGAGAATAAGTGGTTAATCAAATTATATAATCTCCATGGATGATTCATACCAGCCACGTATGAACACAGACCAACCTATTCTATTCGATCGATTAAGAAAAAACTGAAGATAACAGTTGACTTCAAGAATCCCCTCTTAGGGATTCAAAATTTAACGTAGTAAATGCAATCCCCTTTTCAGTTCAAGAATATAAAAGATGTTCCCAAGAGATGAATCAAATAACGAAAACAGAAGACAAAAAAAACCCCAGAACCCACATTGGAATCACAAAAGACAAAAATCACGAAAATAGTCACTTATAGAAGACAAAAATCACGATGAATAGAAGAGAATCATGAGCTTGAAGAAGAGCCCAGTCAGTTTCGAGAGGGAGGCTCATCAAATGTCGAAGAAGGAGATGTTTCGGGAGGGTTAACGTAAAGGATTAATTTGTCTTACAGAAGACAAAAATCATGAGGAATAGGAGAATCACGAGCTTGAAGAAGATAAGGAATGGACGTCGGGTGAGAAGCTCGTCAGACGTCGTCAAAGAAGTAGAAGTTTCGGGGGGTTAAATTTGTCTTGAAGAAGAATATATTTTTCGTTGAAGAAGAATAGATTTTCATTGAATAGATAAAGATAGGCTTGGGGGAAGTTTTGTCTATTCTTAAAATTTTAAAAATGGAATTCTTAAAGATAACTTATTATGAATAACTTAAGAATAGTAAAGGAATAGCATTGCTATTCCCACAAACCAAATATACTGTAAGGGTTTATGCTATTCATGGTTGCTATTGGTATGATTATTTATTTAGTTTTTGATAGCATAAAATAAATTAGATCATATAGTACAAAAGGCATTGAAGTTAGCCTACAAATGAAAATCTGACAAATGTTTAACCAGAGAATTAGTGAACAACGAAAAATTAGGAATGTGTGATGAAATGTGTTAAATTTGTGGAAGTATATAAAAGTTAAGAAAATAATAAAAGGTAGTTAACAAAAATATGATTAAGTGGATTGGAAGTTAAGAAGTTAGAATGCTAAGACATGTAAGTTAAGAAGATAGTAGTATGTGGTTAGCTCAAATATAGAGAAGCAGACAACTATTGTAAAAATTGTGTAAGGGTGGGAGGCTTATAAATTCACATCAATATGAGAATGAGACAAACAATTATCAAATTAACACAATCATGGTATAACAAAATTTGATTTTTAGAGAAAGATATCTAACTTGTTTGAAACACATATTATTATTTTTCAACTTTCTTTACATCACGAATTCACTTTTCTTATATCGAATTCTCTTTTGTAGTTTGTGATTTCATTTTGCAACAATTAATTAATTTCTTTGCTTTAAATTTCATTTCAATATATTTTAATAGTTTGATAGCTTAAAATTCTATTTTCTAAGTTTTTTTAGAAGGCCAATTATATCGTGTATAAGAATTCATAAACAAATTTGAGGAAAATTTCTTCCTGACACACTCGAATATCATATTGACACCAAACAATTTGATTCTTTAATCTTATAATAACTTATTTATAATTAAAAAAACCCTTATTCCGTTTCTAAAATAACTTATTTTTATTTCTAAACTTTTTTTCTTCTAATTAAAAAAGTGTAGTACTTAAGAAAACTCTAGTTGCCACTTTAATTCAAATCAATTGCTACCTACAATTGTTATCCATTTGTTTTTAAGTAACATTCTAGATGAATTTTGCTCATTTAATGATAAGGTTTCCAAATTTTTTTCAACTATCGGGTTGTCAAGTTCAGTTCAAATCAAGATGTTCGCTCTCATATTACTTTATCAAACCTTTAAGAAACCCTGGGATTTCAGAACCCTAAATCCCTGTCCTAACCAAAGATTTAGTTAGATCTATATCAGTTACATAAATGATTAACATAGGTCCTTTGATAAAAAATTGGTTAAACTAATAAAATTGACAGAACTCTTCGTTAACTTAAAGACCATTTTAAATGTTTTTCTCAAAATAATAGAATCTTTTCTATATGTTACCAAATAATAATCTATCTAACTTTAGATTATTATTATTAAAGTTCAAATTTAACTACAAATGGAAGACTTTCAAATTAAATTGAAGAGGAATTATGTGAACATGAGACAATGCATTCATGAAAAACTAGTCTAATTAATTTTAATAATAGAACGACACATACCGAGTTAAATTTAATTATCAAATCGCACTTAATATGGTAGCCAATGATGAGAAATTGAGGTCAAATGAGAATTATTGATGTTTTTAGATGCTAAATATTCTTACAAAAATTAAATATTCACGTGGAGGTTGTTTCACAATTGTCTACCTATACAGTAAGCTTGATGATGTCCAATTCTATATGGACTCTCGATGTCTTTTTTTTCATTGGGAAATTGAATTCATATCTTTTTTTTACATCCAAGCATGTAGTAAAGTTAGTCTAATGTAGATCTTATATTTGATTATATTGGGATTAGATTGGTTCAAGATTTAGTTTTTAGTTTATTATGTTTGACCTCTCTAAACTTGATTAGTCGTTTAAGTAGGATCATATATGGTATTTTGAAATTATGAAATAATTCTCTTTAGAAAAATGACGGATCCTCTATTTTGTTTTTTACAAACTAAATTCTTTAATATTTGAAGCAATGGAAGTTGGCTCGGACAGATAGAAAATGTGAATAATCATCATTTCACTAGTGAGTTTGAAAGACTTATTAACAATTTGGATGTTGCAATTTTTATGTTAATTTCATAATAAGTGTTGGCATTGTCATCAGAAATAACCAAGGTTATGACAGGTTTCTCCAGAATCATATCCAGTATTCCCCCTTCAAAAGAGGTCGAAACTCTAATTCAATAAGAATCTTTCAAGGGTTGCTCTTCTCTTATTTCCAAATTCTTATAATGGAGATGGATGCCTAATTAGTAGTCAATGCAACCAATAATTGTCACTCTTTGACTCACAACTCTCATTTGTGTGTTAGTCCTTGTACTTGAAATTGAATTCCTAAATTCTTATAAGACCTTGTATTTAGTGGAAATGATTAGTTGGATTAACAAGTTCTTTAATGAACTTGATATAGTTTCTTGTATTGTTCAAGATAGTAATGTACTGTGGAGCATTAGACTTATTGGGCATGTAAATGGAGCTAAGGTCTCATCAAAGTTTCGAGGATGTATTAAGACAATTTTTTTATTATAATGATAATTAAAATGAAAGTTGTAAGATTTAAGGAAGTGCTTACTATAGAGAATCTTATAGAATTCTCTCATTAAGCTACTGTCTCAGCAGTAACATGATCGTCATATGGTGATATGATATAAGATACTTAAACTATTAGTTTAGTGTAAGTAGGAGATTATTAGTTTATGCCTTACAACCAATCAGTTGGTTATAGTGTGACAAAATAATTTAAAGGTATTCTTTATCTTATACATATTTTTATTTATATGATAAAGCTCGTGAGATAATTATACATTGCACGTAAATTTATGATGAGACTTTAATTATAAGATTCATATTGCACTTATGTATTAGCTTAAATTATTCCTAGTCATTGTTCTATTAAGTCTGAACATTAATAGAACATAAAAAGACTAGCATGTGTTATATTTTTGTTTATAAAGGAAGTAGTTGATATCATATGCTAAAGTATGGAGACACTTAAAAAAATGGGTTCTTGTAATATTAATTGTATGTTTATGGAAATTCTAATTGTGATAATTGTATAAGTTATATTTTGACTTGAAATCTTCAAAGTTATCTTATATAAGGATTGTTATGTTTTGATACTACTTATGCTCGTTCTAATCAATGATAACTCAGTTGATAATCCTTAAATGTGGCATGAACTATATAGCGGTGGTTGGGTGATCAAGATAGAATTCATCATCCTAAAGTAATTAGGGAGAACATTTTATTATTCTCGACTAGAATTGATTCGAGAAATCCTTGGCCAAGGTAGAATGACATTTTGTAAATCGTTTATAAATTTCATTAATTGAATCAATAACCAATGGTGGAGAACTAATATGATTGGACTCAAAATATAATAGACATTAATTTTATGCTATATGTCTAATAGGGACATTGTATAATGAAAGGATTGAATTGTACAGAAAAATCATGCATGAAAATGTTATTTAAATTTTTTTTAGCATTCCTAAATATTTGGGTGGTCATGATATGTTGTTAGATGCCAATCTTAATCTGTGGATATAAATTGTTTAATTAGATAATTAAAGATAAATTAAAGGAGTTTAAAATATCTAATCTTAAATATAATTTATAGTTATAATTTTTATTCACTGCCAACGAATATGGAAAGTTAATAGGTCACACATAAAGAATATGTTAAAAAGAGTAAAGATATTTCAATCAAGATAGACTTGATTGTAAAGTTTGAGAAATTTTATAATTAAATATGAGATATTTAATAAATAGGGATCAATATGAGATATTAAATCTTATTTGAACATAACTAGTGTTAAATTAGAATTATTCGTAATTCTAATTAAAGTTTAATTGAAATTACTAAAACGTCTAAAACATATTATCAATAGGCTTAAGTTCTAATAGAGTTAGCACTCCATGCCTAACCCTCTCTATAACAGTTGTAGAGTTCTCTTAACTCTTTCTGTAGATATCGTTAGAGGCCAAACACTTGTGTGGCTATGGTGATTGAGATGAGCCAGTTTTAGAAACGGTTCGAGAGATAGGATAAGAACTTTAGTGATCTTGGCTTTCAGAAAATAAAAAAATTTGTAATTATTTCATTGGATAGGGTCAAATCTCGACTGGATTTTCCAATAGCAATAATGCTAAGAGAAAGTTAACTACCATTTTATTCAATCACATTCCGTGATAAACTCTCATTCACTATAACTTCCAAGTAAATCTTACGGGAATCCTTTTTTCTTAATATGATCATCCCTTATCATTGTTCTCAAATCTTCCAATAGCATGTTATTTACAAGACTTTACGAGAATGTAGCATGACTAAAAGCATAAAGCTTTTCATATATATTCATCTACTTTAAGAAATTCATAAGATCACGGAGACATCTCTATTTTTATTTTTCCCCTAAGCCTTATTATAAGTAATCCAAACTCTTAGAAAAAAAAAGGATAACTAAGTCTAAATTGTTTGGTCTTTTGAGATTTTTTTCAATTTAATTCAAACTTTTAAAATTTTCAATTGAGTAACTAATTTTTTAAAACCTTAAGAATTCAGTTCAAAATGTTAGATTTTGCTGATGTAATTAATAGATGAACATCTACGTAATATTTAGTAAACATGTCACGTCATGCCTTTGTGCATGTTTTAGTCTTGCTACTCAGCTCTCTCTGTTTTCCCTTTCGTTTTTGTGTTTGTTCTGTTAGTCATGGAGCCTGATTTTCAACGTTTATCTATTCGTGAAAAAGAAGATGCCGAACTTGTGATTAAGACTTCATAGATAGAAGGGAGTCGCCTTGATTATACCTTGAGTCTTCTAGGTAGATTTTTGGGAGAAAGGAATATTAACTTTGATGCCATAGAAACGACTCCTCTCAATCTTTGGCGCCCTATTAAAGGCTGCTGCTCTATCAAACCCTTTGGAGGGGAGGGGCTTTACCTGTTCCAGTTCTTTCACATTGTTGACCCTCGGAAAATGATGGCAGGAGGGCCGTGGAGCTTTAACAACTGCATTCTTTTGGTCCACCAGATGAGTGAGGGTGAGAATCCAGAAGATGTGGATTTTCGGTTTGCTGATTTTTGGGTTAGAGTTCACAATCTCCCCCTAGTTTTGCTTCGGAATCTTTAGCGATCACTTTTGGAAATATTATGGGCACTTTTCTGGAGTATGACACGGGTAACAAACGTCATTCTTTTATTAACTACATGCGTATTAGAGTTCGATTAAACATCACTGAACCGCTTATGAGAACTAAGAAGATCCGCAAGGAGGGGGTGATTTCTTTGACATTTCTTTTAGTTATGCAAGGACACCTCTCATCTATTATCTGTGTGGCATTATTGGCTATAGTGAGTCTAGCTGTGTAAAACTTACTGAGTTGTCGAAGGATGAGATCAAAAGGGAGTGGCCGGAGGAAATCAGATCAAAATTTTAAACTCAAAATAAAATCCAGCCAAATCAGTGGAGAAGAGATCCCGCTTATCCCACAATCTTTGAGGGCAGGTCCAACAATCACGGGATTCCATATCTAGGAACAGACAGATCAAAGAGAAATCGAGTCATTAATATGTATGGCTCTTTTTCTAGGTCATTTAAATGTGCATCAGCTGTTGACTTTTCTAAGATCGCAATTGATATCTCTGACCTGGAAACTTCTGATACTGCTCCGAAGTTAGCTGTTGTCCTAAAGGAAAAGGAAAATACCAGTATGATTGTTGATGAAGTTAAATAACGACCTTGGGAAACTCCACGTCATGGTACCACCTTCGATGAGATGCAAGACAGTAAATGTTCATCTTCTTCGACTTCAACCTTTATCTCTACTGATTTATCAACGACCGGTCTTGTTCATGAGACCCACTAATCACCATGAATTGCATCATCTTGAATTGCCGCGGCTTGGGCAACTCGAGTACAGTAAATGCTTTGAAATATGTTCTTAGAATCAATAAGCCTCATTTTCTTTTTCTTAGTGAAACTTTTGTTACGTCTAGTAGGATGGAGGAACTTCGTATTTTGTTAAATTTTGATTGTTGTTTTTGTGTTGATCGGAATGGATGTAGTGGAGGTCTTGCTCTTCTTTGGAATAATAATTCTAATGCTTCTGTTTTGGGTTATTCGAGTAACTACATTGATATGGAGATTACTCACTCTATCAATTTTAAATGGAGATTCACCGGTTTTTATGGCTTTTCTGATACTCACAGAAAGCGAAGTAGTTGGGAACTGCTCAAAGCGCTTTCTCGACATTGTCAGTTACCTTAGGTTTGTATGGGAGATTTTAATAACCTTCTCTCTGTTAATGATAAGTATGGTGGACGGGATTACCCTGATTATCTTATGGATGGGTTTCGTTCATGTATTGAGGATTGTCATCTAATTGATGTTCCTCTTGTAGGGTTTGGGTTTACTTGCAAACGAGGTTGAGGTTCGGATTCTCTGGTCATGGAGCGGCTAGATAAGGCTTTTGTTTCTACAAATTGGATTGATTTCTTTTCTTTCCACAAACTCTACAATTTGGTTAGCCCTTATTCGGATCATAATCCTATTAAGCTGTTTGTTAGCTCTGTATTACCTGTTAAAAAAAATCAGCAGATTCAAATTTGAGAATAAATGGTTGCTTGAAAATGGTTTTGTGGAGGTTGTGACTAGTGCTTGGTCACGGGGTCTAAATACTGGCCTTTTAGATAGACTTTTTGCTTGTAGTCTGGCTCTTATTGATTAGCAGAAATCGCAGGATCATAACTTTACACATAGGATTGAGACTTTAAAGAGGCGAATTGATGTTGTTCGGAAATCTCAAGTTGATGATGTGTTGCTTTTGCATCTTAAAAATGAGCTCTCCAATCTTCTTGTGTAGGAGGCTATCTATTGGAAACAAAGGTCTAAAATTTTTTGGCTTAATTATGGGGACGCTAATTCTAGGTTTTTTCATGCTCACGCCTCAAGAAGAAAGCGGATTAATTACATCGATTTTTTGGAGGATGTACAGGGCAATGCTGTCTTGGATATTGATATTATGTGCTCTATTGTTATGAACTATTTTAATGACCTTTTTGCAGCTCCCTTAGAAGCACCGAATACTGAAGAATTTGACTGTATTCACCAGGTGGTGACAGATAGTGATAACTCGTCTCTCTTAGCCCCCTTTAACATGGAAAAGTTTAAGGCAACAATTTTTTAGATGCATCCTGAGAAAGCGCCTGGTCCTGATGGTATGAATCCAACTTTTTTTCAGAAATGTTGGGATACTGTAGAAGCTGATATTTTTTCTCAAAGTTGTTCCTGGCTTGACAATGGTGTGTTCCTTGCCTCTTTAAATAATACTACTATTGTCTTAATTCCAAAAAAAGACAAGCCTAGTAGTATGAAGGATTTACGACATATTGCCCTTTGTAATGTGATCTATAAAATCATAGCCAAGGTTATCGCAAATAGACTCAAAGCTATTCTTCCTAGGCTTATTTCTCCTATGCAATTAGTGTTTGTTCCTAACAGATTGATTTCTGGTAACATTATGGTTGCTTTTGAGATTATTCATTATATGAAAAACAAAGGGCGTGGTTCTCATGGTGATGTTGCTTTTAAGATTGATATTAGCAAAGCATATGACATAATTGATTGGAGGTATCTTGAATTTATTCTGTTAAAGCTAGGTTTCGATGTTAAATGGATCAGATGGATTATGTTGTGTGTTACCACAGTTAATTATTCTATGGGTTTTTAATGATAGAATTGTGGGCCCTATTGTTCCTAATCGAGGACTTAGACAGGGTGATCCACTAAGTCCTTATCTCTTCATTTTATGTGCTGAAGGTTTATATGCTCTCTTAAGGAAGGCTGAGTCAAGAGATGACATTCATGGTATTAGCATTTGTAGTGGGGCTCCTACAGTTTCTCACTTTTTTTTACCGATGACAGTTTCTTTTTCTTTAAAGCTTCCTCAAATGAGTGCAGACACATCAAGTAGATACTCTCTCTTTATAAGGAAGCTTCAGGTTAAGCTATTAATTATCAAAAATCTGGTGTTATGTTTAGCTTAAATACTACAATCGATGTTAAGCAAGAATCGATTTCGATTTTGGGGGTCTCTAATCCAATTGATCATGGTCGATATCTAGGTCTTACTTCTTTAATTGGGAAAAAACAAAAAACAAGTGTTTGCTTTCTTGAAGGACCGTCTCAGTAAACATATTCATAGTTGGAAAAATAGACTACTTTCCAAACCTGAAAGGGAGATCGTCCTCAAGACTATTGCGATCTCCTCAAGACTATTGCTCAAGCTCTACCTACTTTCTATATGAGTGTTTTTCTCCTCCCAAAAGGTATTTGTGATGATTTACACAAAATGATGAATGCTTTTTGGTGGGGTTCTTCATCTGGTAACCGATCTAAATTTCATTGGGCCAAATGGGAGAGACTCTGTGTTCCCAAGAAACTGGGTGGTATGGGTTTCTGAGATTTAAATTGCTTTAATCTTGCTATGCTTTGTAAACAGGGTTAGCGTTTCTTATCTCACCCGAATTCACTGCCAAGTAAGTTATTTAAAGTAAAATACTTCCCAGATTGCAATTTTCTTAATGCCACAGAAGGTCAAAACCCTGGCTTAATTTGGAAGAGCATCTTTTAGGCAAAACATTTGCTAGGTAAAGGGGCTCGTTGGCAAGTGGGAAATGGTGAATCGATTTTAGTTTTCAAGGACCCATGGTTAAATCGTATGATGATTTCTTTGTGAACTCACCTCCCTTAAGCGGCATGGAAAATATGAAGGTTAGTACTCTTTTTAACTCAGAGAACTCAGGCTAGGATCATTTGTTTGTAAATGGTATTTTAGCACCAGTAGATGCTTCTCAAGTTTTTAAAAACCCCATTTCTTCATTGTTAGTTGATCATTTCTGTTGGCAATTTACTAAGAATGGCTTGTATAGTGTTAAATCGGGTTATACACTTGCCATTGACCAATATTCACATATATCTTCTTATGCGGTTGGTGGTCATTAGAATTCCATTTGGAATGCCCAGATCCCCCCGAAGATTAAGGATTTTCATTGGAGGCTGCTGTGGGATTTTATCCCTTGTAAACAGAGACTTTATGACAGAGGAGTAACTTTAGACATCTCTTGCAATAGATGTGGTCTGGTTGAAACTGTGGATCATCTTCTACTCTCTTGCCCTTACACTAGAAGTGTTTGGACTGCTGCAGGTATTTTTATGCATGGTGATGATATTAAATGCCATATTTCCTCAGTGTTAATTGGCAATAATTCTGATATGGGAAACCGGATTTTGGCCATTTGTTGGAGCATTTGGTTCCATAGAAATCTTTTTTGCTAAGAGCAAAAGGATACTCTTCCTAGTGTAGTTGTGACTTTTGCGGATGGTTTCTTTAAGGATTGGAAAGAGGCTAAAAGTGAATTTAATCAGGTTCAACTGAACTACAACAATCTTCCTCATAGTCACTCTTGGAGCAAACCTGAAGTTGGTTGGTTGAAGTGTAATGTTGATGCTTCGATTTCGAAAAGAGATAATAGTCCGGGTTTTGTGGTTTTACTCAGAGATGATCAAGGTCGGTTTGTGAAAGCTTTCTCGGGTCACATCCCTTGTTGTGTGGATGCTTTACTTGCTGAAGCAATCTCTATTAAAGAAGCTTTGGCTTGACTCAAGGTTAAAATTTTTGATAGAATTGTTCTGGAGTCGGATTGTCTAGAAGTGATAAACAATCTTAGTAATTCTTCCAGTAATTTGTTAGAGGTTGGTGCAGTGTTTGCTGAGTGTCTGTCACTTAAGAATCACTTCCAACATTTGTCCTTTCAATGGACTTCTCGGAGTGCTAATAAAGCCACTCATTCGTTAGCATGGGTCGCTTTATTCCATGCAAACCGTCTCGATTGGGCTAATATCCCAAGCAGTATTGTTTCAGCTTTTCGTTCTGATTCTTCCGCGTTTGTAATCAATTCTAAAGAAGCTTAGGTCCGGGTGTATAAGGGTAAAGCCTATTGGCTTTGGGTTTAGCTGCTTCTTCGGTTTTGGTTTCTCGTTTTCTTTAATGAGTTTCTTTAGTTAAAAAAAAAGTTGGTTACTCAATAAAAATTAAAGCTTGAACATTCAATTGAAATAATCTTAAAAGGTTTGACACTTTTGAGTATGTTATCCTAAGAAAAAATAACTAATGCGTCTTAACTTTCTACAAACCTATAATAAAAATGTTGCTTGATGGGAAATGCATCAAGTAGGTAAAACCACCACACTTCCAATAATTTAACTAATTTTACGAAAAAATTTTAATCTTGGAAAATATTGAAAAAGTTCTTTATTCGTGCTCTAAAACTTTGGTTAAAAAATAATTACGAAATACATATAATATAAAATTCACAAATAGATCAATTAAATATAGTTAATATTACGATTCAATTCAATTCTTATATCTGACCTGAACTATTAAATTCAACTTAAATAAATAATTTATTATAATTATGCCAAATTACCGATTTGAATCGAATCTAATTAATTCAAATTTGATTTAAAAACCATGTTAAGTCATCACGTCAATAATATTTAATTAATTTTTATATGATATTTATGTCATTTTTGTTTCACCATTAGTTTTCAACGGAAGTTTTAAAAAATTTCTAAAAAATTAAAAATCACAAAATTTGAAAATTTTAAATATATATTTTATCGTTTAAACTACAAGCGAGTTTATAGTCTTTTATAAAAAAAAGTCGAAAAAAATTTAAATCTAATATAGGAAGTTAAAAAACTGATAACTAAAGCTATTAATTGAGAATAAACGATATTCATTTGGTTTGTTTCTTAATTAGACTAAGTCGAAGTTAAACAATAAATTAAAACTCTTGAATTTATTTAAAAATATTTTAAAACGCAATCTAGAATTGTACTTGAATTAAAACGAACTCACTCCTGTAAATAATTTATGAATGAGTGCTAAAGAAAGTCATGCCTCTTATATTTACACTCATAGGCTATGGATGAGTGTAAACAAACAAGAAAATGATGAGATTTGCATGAGATAATTGCCATAAATCTGGCAGTTTGCAATAAAACTGAACCATGCCTAACCAACTTTGCTAGTCATGAATTGTGAAGAAGCACCATATAACAACTCGTATAAATAATTGATGTATCAAGTCCAGAAAAAGATCGTTCCCAAAAATACTGGTCAATGAAAACGAATTTCTATGTTATTATTAGGAAGGGAACATGCTCCCAACTAATTATGAGTGTTCACGTTATCCTAATACTGGAAAAAGATAACACCTCACGTTGGCTCCACCTTTCCTTTTTTTTTTTTTTTCTCTTTCAAAATTGCCATATAACTAAAGTGACAAACAACTTATGATGACTAATAAGCTCCTCTCAAGCCCAGAATTAGAGTTAGAAACTAGGTACAACTGTCTCATTCCTTTTCAGCCAATTCGCGCTACGAGGAACCATGAGATATATCTTTTCAAATGAAAAAGCATACACAATATTTGAATGTGGAGTCACCGTAAGAAGCAGTGAGACAACGAGAATAGGGATTATAATGGGTGGGATCAGACTTGACTTACTGAAAAATCCTAAGTAATTGTTATTGTTTAACTTGCAGATTAAGTTCAATCGGTCAAAAAATGACTAAATAAGACTTTTAATTATAAGTTAGTGTAAACATTGAATTAATATTCATAACCAGTCCCAATCCCAATCCCAATTCCAATCCCAATTTAGAAATATAAATGAGCTACTAAAATCTTTAAAAGGAAATATACTCTATGAGATCTTTGACCGTAAAATCCATAAACATGAATCAGGAACTAGCACGTTACTACCACCACCGCCACAACCACCGCAGTCGCCGCCTTAGCCTTGGGTTTTTTGAACAGAGCTCATAGGATCCCACCTTGAACCCATCATCATCATCACCTTGAACTCCTCGAAATCGATCATTCCGTCACCGTCACTATCAACTCCACTAATCATGTTCCTGCATTCAGCCATCGAATGTTGCTCTCCAAGAGTGCCCAAAACTTTGTGCAATTCCTCAGCTGAAATCGACCCATTACCGTCAATGTCGTAGACAGAGAACGCGTCCTTCAGATTTTCTATGGCCTCGTCGGCGTCGATCCCTTTGGTGTTCAGTTCCACGAACTCCTCGAAATCGATGAACCCGTCACCGTCCGCGTCGAACTCTGTGATCATCGCTTGCAGCTCCTCTTTGCTTATTTCGTGACCGAGGCTTGACATGATTGAGCCCAGCTCCGAGGATGAGATCTTCCCATCTCCATTCGCGTCGAATTTCTTAAACACTTGTTCTAGTTCTTCGATCATGGGTTTGAATCTCGTAGACGGAGGATTTGATCCGCCGAACGGAGGCAACCCAGACGGGGAATCAACGTTAGCACCTGGTTTCTTAGATTTTTTCCGATTGAAAAATCCTTTCAAGCCCATGATTGGTGTGGAAAACAGCGAACGGATGAGGTATCCAGAGGGGGGAGAGAGAGAGAGATACGAGAGTTATGGCTTTTGTTATAATTTGTTGGTTACTGTTTGAAGGGAATGGAGTCTGGAGAGATAGAGGATCCTTTATATTCGTGTTAAAATTAGAAAATCAACTCCTACCGTAATGAGGAAAATCTGTGGTGAGATAGCTCTCCACAAATCTCGGAACAGAAGGTTTAGGGTTGGCATGTTCGCATCATACTCCTTATTGAACA